>JAHWFO010041953.1:1768016-1871473 GCA_023313115.1 Rhysida immarginata | reverse complement strand
AATAATAATAATAATAATAATAATAATAATAATAATAATAATAATAATAATAAGCTGGAGTTCCACTTAATGGAGTTTCCCTTCCCTTCTCTTAAGTCTCACAGGTTAGGTTCTTATTAGCTCTGGTTTAGAAACTTGGATTTGCAATTTAGTCCAATAATAATTTCTACACGATTTTAGAGTACCAATCAAAATTGTTTACAAAATCGTACCTATAATCAAAAAGCAAAACAATCGATTACAAATACTACAAATATTATTAAAATCGTTCCACAAACCCAGCCATTTACAGGATAAGTACTATACAATACACAAAAATCAGACAAAATAAGACAGCAAATGGTTAGTACAGTAAGAGCTGATTTAACGTCAACCAATAAATTCCAAGATCCTGGAATAAACTTAAACCATGTATAATTGCATATATAATTTCACTAATTCATATTTCCTACGTATAATTGTACCTATTAAACCTTTTTTCCTATAAAAAAGGTAAATGGGTACTTCAATAACAATAACCAAAATAAAATTATAATATAATAATATACCATAGTACCAATCTATTTTTCTCTCTTTCACATGCTAAAATGAAACATGTATCTCTATGCTTCCTTATCTTCTTTGGTTATCTTCTTGAAATAACAAAAACGATTATACCCAGAACAAGAAAGAGCATGATGGAATGAGATGCTGCAAAACTTAGATGATCCATTGGATTTTTGCCTAAGTTTTCAATCATTTTTCTTTTAACAATCACCAATCATCATGCATAATTGAAACTGAATAATTTGCGTAAAATAAAGTTCTGCACTGTAAAAATAAACAATCTGCATCTGTTGAATGTCATGAATTTTCGAGTTAGCGTGATAAAATCTTTACTCAAGAATTGAAGAAAAGAATACTTGGTTAATTTCTTCTATTAGAGAAAAATTAAGAGAATTAAAAAAAAAAAAAAAAAAAAAAAAGGAAAGTAAACCAGTAAAATACGAGAAATCAGAAACGATAACGAGCTTTATTTTTAAGATTATCTAAAGATAGTGACATCGGTGCATAAAAATTATTTGAGGCCGTTAGTCTATTAATCAAAGCAGTAATTATTAATTAATAATAGTAAAGAAAATGCTGACTTTAATTTACTGTGCTTATTTTAGGAATCAGAACAAATTTAATTTAAAAAAAAAAAGATATTTAAGTCCATTTAAAATTTCTTGCAGGTTCAAAAAGGGGGAGGGGCACTTGAGAATTATTTTCAAGATATAACAATAATATTTTCAAACTGATTAATTTTCAGAGCTATTTTAAATTTAGTATTTATTAATTTTAATCTTTAAAAATAAACGCTACATTAAACATGCAATAAATTTCTGAATTTGTTGTTAATGTAAGCAATTATTTTTAAAAAATTGTTTAAACAGTAATTAGACAACAACTTGGTCGTTCCGTCGTCACGATTACACGATATCTATGAAATTACAAATTATAAAATTTTATTACATATGAATTGCAGAAGCAATTGAGTAATTTTATATTTTTTTTCCGTATTTATGTGCGTTGTGTGTCTGTATGTGTGCATTGGCCGATCTCTCAATCAGATTCTATCAAAATCGGCCTGCATTTTCCATAATGTATATCAATGTCATCTTTATTACATGAAATGATCGGGGGGAGGAAAAAATAAACTTTAAACTTTTAAAAGGCGATATGCTTTTGTCTGGTAGTTAATCGTATAAAATACCAAGTAAATTTCTTCAATGTTAATTTTCTTGCTCTTTCCCTCATCAGAAAAATGGGAACACGTTTTTAGTTGTTTTTTTTTGGGTTTTTTTTTTAAATAAAATTGTAAAGGTTTTTTTTTTTTTTCTTTCTAAAATCTTAATAAAACAGAAGGTTATTATTATATAAGGCAATCGGCTCAAATGAAAACATTTCTAAATTGCAAGGGGGAAAACACGAAACAATCTGCGCGAATACGGCTCTGTATATCAAGTATATATATAACAAGGTCATTCTGAGGGACTAAAAAGAGCGACGCTAAAGGAATATTTTAACTACAACGTTTCGGAATATAAAATTTAAGACGCATTTTTCGTGTGCGCTCGAGCTCGCCTCGAAGATCGGTGGGCAGATAAAATTAAATTTGCAATCGATGATGATAAAAACATGCTTCGATGTCAATCGGGGGAGGGTTTTTGATTGAAACGCAACAAATCCTACGCCGCAGCATTACAAATTAAAAGTAGGGCAACAAGCAACAAATCGAACCGTTCTTCATCCACCGAGCCAAAAAACGCACAATCGATGGCTCACACCGATCATTTCACACTCAATTCACCCCCTTCGAAAACAAAACTTTCACCAAAGCGTACAATAACACTAACATGTAATAAAAAATAACCGAAATGTGTTGTTTTAAAGCACTAGGCTTACCATTAAAAATGTTTTTTTTTCTCTCTCTCTCACTCGCTCGCTTCCCCGTTTATATTTCAATCGAGCACCCGATGGCGTGTCAGCAATTGCATGTTGCAGAGTTGTTTAATTATCGCATAGGAAACTGAACAAAAAGGCCGTGTTTCGATTCATAATAAAATAACATCCTTCCGACACACGAGGCCTTCGACGAAAATCTATGACTACGTGCGAATATAGAAAAGCTACGGATTCACAGCCATGTTCCGGACAGAGCGAGATAGATAGTTCTGCGACGCAAGTGGCACTTGGAAATCAAAATGTTTCGCTCGATGGAGCGTCATTATTATTATTATTATTATTAATAAGACTTTATCAAGCGTCGAAGCGCTCCCGATCAAAGGTCATTCGTATTTATAGTAAGAAAATGAATTGGGCGCATTTACCCAAAATTTAAACACTTGTTTCACTCACAAACACCTTCATCTGTCTTAATAATTAATTCGAACAATTTGGACCCACCATTAAAATTAAAAAAAAAAAAAAAAAATCCATAAAAATTACTCTCCCGCCACCACTAATCTCTGTATTGTTGTTTACCTTGCACTTACTTTCTGCTACCTCACCCACAGAGATAGATTTCCTATCAAAAACTATTGACTTTTATAAATCAACAATGTAGCTATTTCAAAAAGGAAAGTAATCACACCTCTCATATACATATGAATCATCCTGATACCATCCTTTCTACAAACTATGGAAAATGACAACCAAACCAATGCTATTCATTCAACATCTATTTTTTGATTAGCTGTTATGACATGTATTGCTATTCAAAAAATTTGGATCCTTTCTAAACTCATAGTAAACAGAAAAAAAAAAAAAAAATGAGAATAGTAGTGCTTCATTATCTGCATTTCATTAGTTTGACCCCAAACGGAATGCACTGACAATTTAAAGTAATAAATTAGAGTTCATTATCAGATTGTTCCATATGAAATGTTTTCTCAGGCCAGATCTTCTATATCATATAGCTATTAACATACAGGGCGTCCCGAAAGGTAGTTTATAAACTTTACGTGCTGCTGTCAGACCATGACGAACAAGTTTTACATAGGACGTCGTGTCCGAAAATCAAACCGTGAGGTGCTACGGCAACGTGACTGAAACGTAAAAAAAAAAAAAAGACGTTCAAAAAAATCAACATTACTTTATTAACAAAAACAGGTGTGCGTGTATTACATTGCAGATTGATGTGGCTGCCTACTCAGAAAGTTCCAGCCTCACTTACTGTAAAAGCGCAAACAAGCGCTGTGGCAATTATTTGGTTCAGAGTAAATTCAGTGCGGCACTTATTTCTTTCAACATATACAGAAAATTATATAAAATCCGATATAACAATACATAAACCTTGGATTACTCCATACATTCTAATAGGGATGTTAAGATCTGTATTTTTTTTCGGACCTAGGTCCAAGATCAGCGGATCATACGGATCTTGGATCTGAGATCCGTATCTTAGATCCGAGATCCGAAATTTGAATCCTGTATCAGGAAATTGTGTATATGCAAATTTTTTTTTAATATATAACCACCTTATGACGTGTCTCAAAGTCAAAAATCCCTAAACTCCCTTATTACCTATCACTAAGCAGTGGACTGCTTTAATGTAATCAACAATCAAAATTATCATAAAATAAAATCAGCTTTAATTTAACAAATCTTTAGTTTTTGTTTTAGTTAGAATTATACCATATCCCTTCAATCTGTATGGACTCTACTATTGCGATTGTGATAGCCTGAGTCCTCCAAGTCCTAATTAGTCCTATTACGCATCCAGTTAAAGGATCCGAAATCCAAAATCCGGATCCGATATCTGACATTCGAAATCTGGATCCAGCGGACATCACTAATTCTAACCCTCGCAAAATGCAAAAATGCCCTTTACCGCAAATTGCGACGTAATCCAAACCCATCATTGTCTCGTAAATTTAAAGCTTTCTCTAATAAAGTCTGATGCCCGATAAAAAAACGCAAAAGAAATCTTATTATAATCACTTATTCCATGAGATCTCGACTACCAAACTTAAATGGAAAACCCTTAACAAATTATTAAAAGGTTCTTTTTCTCCTAATTCCCCTTTTCCATTATCAGACACAACCGATTCTTCGTCATTAACTGATTTCATCAATACCCTTCTTCCTTCCTCTTCTACCCTGTCCGGCTCTAGCCTTTATTTTTTGCTGCCCCCACTACTCCCGAAGAGGTCACTAAAATTATTCTTCAACTAAAATCCTTCACCTGTTCCTGATCCTTTAGGCGTACATTCGGATGTCATTATTACTGTCAACAAAAGTTCTCGCATTCTCTAGCTCACATTTTCAATCAATCTTTAATTAGGGGTAATTAACCATACGCACTTAAGATAGCAAAAAATCACACCCATCTCCAAAAAAAGGCAATCCTAATGACTATTCCAATTATCGTCCAATATCTACGTTACCATATTTCGCCAAAATCTTTGAGAAACTTTTCTATATTCGTCTATCTCAATTTATTCACTTGCACAACTTCATAAATTCATCACAGCACGGTTTTACTCCTAGCCGTAATGTCGATATGGCATGTTTTGACCTCACTAAATTTATTTTGGCCAGAATGTCATCTAACAAATTTGTCGCCTCGCTCTTTATTGACTAATTTATTTATCGCTAATAATGTCCATTCTTTGCCATCCTATAATGTATTCAGAAAAACAGTTCAAGCTTTTGTAATTTTCAACAATTTTTTCTTTCAAACAAACGTTTTATAAAATTAAATTTATTTATTATTATCCTAATCTAAAGTTTCATATCGTTGTACCTTGTTTGTTTACGGTACCTGTCGGGGATCCTACTTGTCGGCTTTTTGGCCATATGGGCATCGACTGGTAGATTTGTTACTCTGTAACTTAGATATGGTTCACTGTACTGTCCTTCTTAAAGAAGTTTATGGAGGCCTTACAGTACATAACAAAAGAAAACACAAGATTTCCCGACCGGTTTCGCAGCTTATTCCAGGCTTTATCAAAGGTTCATATGAAAGGCTTGCTAGGGTATATATGAAAAGATAAAGGGGCTAGCAGGGTGCTGTGGGCCAGCGGGCTTTCGCAGAGCAAGCCAGCTCTGGAAGTTAAGCATCGCTCAGCACGGCTAGGGCACGTTAAGCCGTCAGTCCCGGATGTTACTAAGACCTTGTAGCCTTTGTAAAAAAGCTGGCAGAAGCTCAAAAATGCATGTCCCAACCCGTCTGGTTAGTGTGGGAGATTAGACCAACTACCCCCTGTGGGAGAGGCCTATGTCCTGCAGTGGACTGAGTCAGGCTGAATATTTATCCTTTTATTTTTAAAGGGGCTAGCAAGCCTTTCATATGTACCCTTGATAAAGCTTGGAATAAACGGCGAAATCAATCGGGAAATCTTGTGTTTTTTTCTGTTATGTACTGTAAGACGTCCATAAACTTCATATACAGAAAACCTAACTTTATCCCATCATACCATAAAAAAATTATACTATACAAAAACCATCCACTTAATTTTGTTGTAAGAAACGGGAATCAGCAATTTTAGGCAGCACTGCCCATTGGCTTAGAGGGAAATGATAAAGTGGCTATTATAAGCGGTACATATTACTCAGAATAGGTCTACCGATTGTTTACAGTGCGGTATTTTATGCATTGCACTGAAATCAACTCTGTGGCAGCATCGACAATTTCAATAATCACTGCGGCGCTTATTACCTTCAGTGCAAAATTTGTGTGGCAGTAAATAGGATGCAGCGCTATTTGCAGTGCGGCGCTTGTGCTTTTACAGCTGTGGTAATTGTCCAGACAGTAGATGACTTAGCAGATGTCCGTTTGAGAAATGCTCTCGGGATATGAGTCTTGCTACTTGTCCATTTCCATCCACGACCCTATAAATATAATGCATATCGACCAATTCTTCATTACTGAACCAATGCATTCTGCTCCTGCAACATCCTCACCTGAAATGATCCAGCTGTCCGCTCTCTAATATGCCTGCGAACATCGCCCTCTGTCGGTGGCTGGTCACATTTTTGACACAACTTCCTATGTATAACTTGTTCGACATGGTCTGATAAGACCACCATGTAAAGTTTGTTAACGACGACCTTTTGGGACACCCTGTATAATAAATGGACACAGGAATGTTTAAGGTATATTGACACACAAGGTTAGGGAAGAGTCATTAACAACAGGAATACACATTGCTTAGATGGTGGGCCTTGACAGTTCAGTTTACATTTTTTCTCAACACTATCAATAACATCAATAATATTGGAACCACCACATGGATATTGGTAGGGAAGTTAACGTGCATAGCATATGCAATCAAACATCGAAAAGCTCGATACATGTAGAAAGTTTGAATTAAATTTTCTTTAAGTTCATGCTATTCATCAGTAATCAAGAATCATTGATAAATTCTTTTGATGTATCGAGTTTTTTTTAAACATCAAAACTCGACACCGACATTTGATCGCATGTGCCAGGCACCTTTCCATCAGTCACTTCCCTCACCAGCAGCCATGTGGCGATGCAACACTGGCACATCTCAAAATTTACACTGAGAAAATGGCACTTGAAAATCGATGTTGTATAGATTGCCTATGTTAAGGGTCAAGTTTTATTGAATGCCCTGCATTTTGTGTGTACAATATGTATAATATCCTGATGCCAATATTGTCGGATGGTAGAAGAGGTTGATCAAAGTTGTGTGGGTTAACTCGTTTTTGAAATGTTGCACTGTTGCAGCCCACAAGCAATACAAAGGTAAATAAAATGAAAGATTATGTACATATTAAGTTGCTGTGCTCAAACTGCCTGCCTTCAACTTAAAAACATTTTGTTAACTTAAAGGCTCCATATTATTTTTAACCATTGTATCTACAACAAATGAGAAAAACGCTTGGACAGAAATTTCTATCAGAGTTCATCCAATATTTCTTTGGTGTACGACTTTTGCCTGGCCGTGTAAAAATCATAAAATAGTCAATCTCAGGTTCTCTCTAAATAACTGTACAAGAAGGGAAAAATCTCTAACCACAAAAAACATCTGAGATATGAAATGCTGGATACGTATTCATTGTTTTTCTTTCTTATACAGGCAATTCAATCACTGTTTCTTCTTATTCTCTAAATTTGTATACATATTTTGTATAAATCCAGCAGTAGAGAAAGTATTCTACAGTGTCTCAAAAGTCATGTGCCAAATGGATTAATTGGTTGCTTTGATTTTGTAGGTGAAATAGTGAAGTAGAGGAATAATGCTGACACCGGAACGTCTAGAGCATATGTTTCAGACACAGCCCGAAAATCTGGACGACTTAAAGGAAAGAATCACCAATATCCTACACAGCATTCCACCAGCTACACTTTTACGTGTGGCAAAAGAAAATTTAGATCGTGTGAGACATTGTCTTCGAGTGCATTGAACATGAACGATAAGCTTGCGAAACCGTGTGAACATAAAGCCAACATTCGTAAACTTTTCATATGGCACGCGACTTTTGAGACACACGATATATCTTGGGCATTACTTAAGCCCATAATACACAGCTTTTACTTATGCATCCTGCTGCAAAGCAACATGAAATGTTGATGCTGCATTTGGGAAAGATATTGTTATTGAACTCACAAGTTACTGCATTGAGAAGCTTCCTTCAGGAAATATGATCATAGGAGCCCTCCGATGATTTCTATGATGACATGAAGGCCACACTGTCTAACGTGTACTGGGCTTCTGTTGTCATAGTCAATTCCTAGATATCTTACAACTCTAAAAAAGATGAAAAAAATTCAATAAATGGATCTCTCGTAATTTGATGGGAAGCTACATGCTCAATGTCTAGAGGCCCACAATATCAAGTAATCGGCAGAAAAATAACATTTCTGGTCTGGCTGGTAACATGATGAAAACTCTTGTTAAATTTGTCATCATCATTCCTGGCCTTTATAAGCCTTACGGCCTTTAGCCCCAAGCACCACCATCAGGTGACTGCTTGTTTCCAGACCTTGTTTTTTTATTTTTATGTGGCAGGGGGGTCGGCCCTACGCACAACCCCCATTTCTGGGGGATGATGACGAACTTAACGACTGCTGTAAGGTGGTCACAGCAGCCGGGACCGACGGCTTTACGTGCCCTCCGAAGCACCGGGGGAGATGGAAATTTCCAGGTGGTCACCCAACCTGTACTTAGCCGCGCCCAAGGTTGCTTAACTCCACCACTGCATTGAGCAAGGCGAGACAACTGGGCTACGGCTGCCCCCAGAAATTTGTAAATCAGAAAATGTGGTCTTCAGAGCCATCATTGGTGAATCATAAAGCTGTTCTTCATAATGCTAGAATACATCTTGAAGTTCTGCCTTACCCATCAAACTCGTTCCCTCATTGATGACTACTTTACAGCAAGAAAACGTTTCCCAAATTTTTAGGTCAAGAATACTCTCTGAAAGTGGTATAAATATACTTTGTAATTGATGAGAGAATTACATTACTGCAGATAATGCATACTTTGAATACAAATTTTCATTTCACACGTTATAACATTTTTTTTTGACCACACACAAAACTCCACCCTAACATTCAGATTACAGTAATGCGATTCGTTAGTTATCTTAACTTTCACCTCATTGATTTTTTATTTTTTCTTATTTGTGTAAGTTTAAAATTTCTTCATGTTATTCTTAAATTAGAATTTATAACCTCTCAATGGTAAACTCATATAAAAAGATTACTAGTCATTCAAATAATTAGTGATCTGTTTTAACTGATTTTTATTTTGAATTTCTTTACCAATGTTTTTTTTTTTTTGATGTACACCAAAATCATGAAAAATTTATTTTTCCTTTTATATAGATTATTATAACTGAAAAGTAAAATAGATATTTTTATATAAACATGAACTCAATTTATTAAGCAATTATTAAAAATATACATTACAAAAACTGTAAAATATCAAATTAAAAGTATATCATTTGCAGTGAGTTGTTGATAATTACAGCATCAGACCAATCTTGTGTAATATTACGGTAAGCTTGTCATTACCAAATTTTTATGTTTACTTAGGTGAGGGCATTAATGTCCATACCTAAAGAAAAAGAGAAAGGAAAAAAACGTTACCAAGAATTTTAAGACAGTTAATTAAAAAAAAATAAAACCCTCAAAAAAAATAATATAAATATGAAACCAGATTCCCCTGTGGGAAGACAAATTGGACAGTCAACTGCCTGTTCAAATTGATTTGTATGAGAGTAGTTGTATGCTATTGCATTAATCTATAAAAAGTATATTTTTTGAAACTTACTTTTGGAATTCCCATTCTCTATTGTCTAATGGACAAACTTGTCGTGTCTTCAACCATCTTGAAATACAATGGAAATGGAAAGCATGCTGCAAAAACAAAATTTAAATGAGTACTGGTACGTTATCAACATGTACCAAACTTATCAAATTCTACAAAATTGATAGTGATTCAAATTATAGTAAAGGGGTCCAAATGATATTAGTGACATACGAGGGGGTACCCAAAAGAAACCAGAATTGTGGTGTTGATAGCCAGGCGCTTGGATTACCGACTTCTCGAGTGTAGACCAACACTTCCTCGATCGTTATGCCAAGTGGCATTGCTAAGGAAGCCTGTACACAGTTTTTGGGAGACGTTATGTAAAGACTGTTTTGTTTTCGCAGAGTTTTAAAATGTGAGGGGTGTTGTGCATACAGAATTCGTTCTTCCCAAAACAGATTGTCAATCAGCATTCTACCTGGAAGTTTTTAAAAGGCTCCGCAACAGTTTGAGAAAAAACATGCCGATTTGTGGCAGTCAGGTGACTGGTTCTTCCATCATGACAATGCACCCGCTCACACAGCCCTCATGTGTGCCATTTTTTGACCAAAAAAAAAAAAAAAAGAAAATGACTCCATTGACCCACCCCCCTTGCTCACATATCACTGTTGAATTTGGGAGAACGAATTCTGTTCGCACAACACCCTTACATAAAAAAAAAAAAACAAAACACACCACACAAACAAAATAGTCTTTACATAAAGGCTCACAGAGACTGCGCACAAGCTTCCCTAGCAACGCCAATTGGCATAAGACGGAGGAAGTGTTGGCCTACATTCACCTAGCGGGAGAACTCTGTACATGTAATACAAGCGCCTGGCTATCAACACCATAATTCCTTTTCTTTTGGGTACCCCCTCATATATATTATTTTATTAATTAACATATTAAATTGGTTCAATCTTGTATGTGGAGCATACCAAGCAAAAGCAGACTTCACCCTGAAGGCATTGTTGGTTATGGCATAAGTCAAATAACTCATCGGGTCAAGGGACCGCTTACAAACAAAATTCAATACAATGATATCCGATATAATGATAATACATGTATTCTTTATAAAGATAAAATATACCAGTGATGGCCAATTTACTTTAATCTATGGGGCCTCATCATAAAGGCACCAGGCCTGTATAGAATACAGTAAGGAGAGACAAAATAGAGTTAAGGGGCACAATTTGCCCAGGGCCTAACTTTACTAAGCTACGGCGCTGAAATAAGTCCCTGCAATATCAACCATATGTGTTTTGCTGATTCATCAGTCGTGTTGTTAAATAGCACTACTGTTGCATACAACGCTCGTTACATCGGTCAACGAAAGCAATAATTTAACAACAAGCCAATTTTAGCAGTCAACGAAAGTAATGATTTTAACATAAGCTGCTTGTCTTCTTGTCACACTCAATTACTTAGCCTCTGAAGATGATTTTAAGATTCTTCATTATTGGTAAAACACACTAGTCCTTTTTTTTTTCCATCAAAGCAGTTTCCGTTATATCCTGAAATATGAATTTTACTCCTATGTCCAACGTGGGGTTGATCACTGAAATTCTATATTTCCAAAGCAGAAATGTGGAGCTTCTTTCAAGGTTCTTTCACAAGACAACTAGAGTCATTTACGGAAACCAAAGGAGGAGGACACCACTTTTCTATTTTTTACTTAATTCATTATGGAATTTGAAAGTAATACTCCTAAGATCTTTCAAGATTAATCTTCATATTGTTTATTATAAAAATTTACTTACATTACATACTCCCCAAGCAACTGTGCACTCTTCACTGGTTGCAGAAGCCTGATTTGCTTGACATTCTATACCTACGAAATTTTATATAATAGACAAGTACTGTAAATTTTTGCTGTATTAAATATTAAAACATATTTAATTCTCTTAACTTTAATAATTTTCTTACATAAATCCATTATGTGGTTTCTGCAAATAGCACAATTATCAACAACAATATCTGCAAATAATAAAAACAAAAGTTGAATTTTAAACAAATACTTCTTAATGTATCTAATACAGTTTGCAATATGTAAAAGGTGTGACCCCCTTTGGGGACAAAATTCTACAGATGGCAGAAGACTATACACTTGAGTATTTTGAGATCAGGAACCAATGATCGGAAATGCATATTTCAAGCACCACGAGATCTTGAATGAGTTATATGTGGTGAGGAACACTTTGGTAAGCTACTTTGATTTCAGAGCAAACATGCATTTAAGGCGTGATGCAACAGGATTTAGTGTCTGGAAAGCCAAATGAATGTACAAAGAAATGTTTCCCAATAATCATTATAGGAGCTGGAAGACATTTATCACCAGGGATAGAACTTATAGAGACTGGGTCGTTCCAAAGATTGATGATCAGGTTGCTAAACAAAAAAACTGTTCCACACCAGACTAAGATGGTGCTGGATCATGTGGCTGAAGCATCATCAATACACACCTTTCTACTTGCCCATGAAATGCATCATCACTTTGAATGAGCTGTAAGCTGTTATGAATAAAATAATTGTTGCTTGCTCTGAAAACGAAAAGCAGCTTACAAAAGTAAAATAAAGCGGCATTCACTTGTTCAAGATCTCATGGTGCCTGAAATATGCATTTGTGATTCGCTGATTGGAAAGTGATTAAGTGAAATGTGATAACACACATTCCCATCCTTAAACATGTTCACAGCTGATGGACTCTCAAAGAGTCCAATATACTAGCAAAGACTTTTCACAATGGCAGAAAAATGTCACTTCACCAAATATTTTAGAGTTAAGCCAATTCATTGCACAATCATGCCACAGAAGGAACTCTATTTGTTCAAGAACATTCGTTAGGAACTGAAACAAAGATTTCAAGTTGCTTTTGATAATCCGAGAAGACTGATCTGGCAGACCTACCAGTAAAGAGTCTATTGTTATAAGCACTACTATCCTCAGCTGGCAGCAAATATTATAACCCTGATCATGAGCAGTGTGAACTTGTGGATTTGTTGAACATTTTTGTGTGAACAGGGGATTTCTTTAATGAAACAAAAAGAAGGATAATTTATAAAGATATTTATATAAAAAATGGGTATACGGGTATTTTAGTATACCAAGGCTCATACTAATTCAGGATTTATTAATACTTACGGGAAATAAAGATATGCACAGGATTAAAACTTGACGAAATGTCAATGCACTAGCAGCATATACAGGGTAAGTCAAAATGACGGACCTGATTTCAGAAGTTTACTCTGTGAAATCTAATGAACATATGGTATTGTAAGACATGTGCTACGAAAGACAAATGTTCAAAGTTTACTTCAAACACATCACATCATAGGCATTCTAGGTGAGCGCTTGCATAACCCGACACACATCAAGCCAACAGTCTATCTCCTGTCAAACCTTTCATAGCATGTCGCATCAATACCAGCGATGGTTGCAGTGAAAACTAAACCGTGAAAGTTAACCTTTCGAAGCACATGTCTCACATTACGATATATTCGTTAGACATCACAGAATAAACGTCTGAAATCGGGTCCATCATTTTGACTTACCCTGTACTTACAATATAATTTCTTATGCAAATTTCGATTTAACAGTCGCTAAAAAGTTGGTTATCTGGACCGTTACACTGTAAGCTTACATCTTGTGGGCTTAAAATGTTGGCTTATAGTGTAGGGGCCCGGATAACCAACTTTTTAGCGACAGATAAATCGGAATTTGCATAAGAAACTATATTGTAAGTATATGCTGCTAGTGTGTTAATGATTTCATTAAGTTTTTATCTTTATTTTCTGTAAGTGTTAACGAATTCTGAATTAGTATGAGCCTTGGAACTAAAATACATGTATACCAAAAAGTGTTTTCCTAGAAAAATTTATCAGATGGCGGAAGCAAGAAATAGCTGAGTGGACAAAAATTAAAAACAAATAAAACATTATGAAGCATTATGAAATTTTGGTAAAAGTCCAGAGTAGTGTTCCTAATTTTCCCAGATGATGTCGAATAGCCCTGTTGCGTTCACGCTCTGAATTTATTAGCATATCGCAAATGCTAATAAATAAATGATTTACCATTTACGAAAAGTAAAACTTTAAAGTTTGTTTCACATCAGAGGTATTCTATGTGAGCGTCTTGCATAACCCGACACGCATCACACCAATAGTCTACCTCCTGCCAAACCTTTTGTAGAATGTCACGGTCAATATCAGCTATGGCTGCAGTAATGCGGGGGAACAAGGTGGCCAGCAAAGGAGAGGTCAATCCCCCAGAGATGCACGGCCTATCCAACATTGTTCCAACACCCCAGTGAGTTAACCTTTCAAAGCACATCTCATATTACAATATGTTCATTAGACATCAGAGAATCAATTTCTGAAATCGGGTCCATCATTTTGACTTGCGCTGCATTTCTCTATCATCGGACAGTATGGCTCCCGTCAACTGTGTAGTTTATCAATGCCGATCCCCCTTTCATCAATTGACAGTAAAAGGAAACAAAGAAGTAATTTCACTGTCCTAAGCCTTTTCATTAATGTAGTGATCACTTAGGTTTTCTTGTCCTTCGAGTGAAAAGACTTACCCCTATGCTATACAATTAATGATTTGATGAAGTATAAAAGCCTATGCCATCTTTTGAAATATTATTAATAAATACTTAAGTTTCAATACAAAAATTTCGTTTTGTACAACACTGTACAATCACCACATACATTAAATTTTAGTAATTATTTTATAAATTCTCAATTTTGATCACTTACCCCAGGCCCACAGAGCAACTGCATTCCACTGAAATTAAAAATCAATTATTTATTGCATATTTTATTCAAAATGGGAAATCGTTTTGCAAAAATGGATATCTGACTCATCATAAAGACGATTAAGCTCACTTTTTTAACTTCGAATCTTTTCTTGTCACCTTTAGCAGTGCTTGAAGTAGGAAGTTCTATTTCTTCATCATCTACTTCCATTGCTGAGGCCATAAACGTATAGATATTATTAGGTTAACTCTATGGTTTCCAAATAGAGTTTTTTTTTTTTTGTTGTCTCTTCTTCTGTAAAAGAAAGAACGTCCTGTCAGATACTCTTCTCTTATTGGGGAGGATTGCAATCTATTTTACCGATGAGCTAAAAAGCAAAGGGAATATAGCCACTAATTCCATTGTTTATTAATATATAATAATGTACGATTTATTTGTGGTTTACATGAATATTCAAACAAGAAAACGAGAACTCGTCTACCCTGCCGAAATTACAGTAGCGTGCCTACATGCGGAATTTAAACGGAAACGCAAAGAATTGTAGTTCTGTTCCGGTTGTCATGACAAGAAGTTCGCCATCTAGTGACAATTTCACTCCCTGATGAAATTTTTTTTTCTCTCCCCACCCCTCCCCCATGTGTCCCTTGTTATTTCTTTACTCTGTGAGTAAGAACAATTCAGCGGTTTCGCCTTCAGATACTAATTTCCAATCAAGAGCACATGTCATTTTTTTCCTGGTACCCAGGGACGTAGCCAGGATGTTATCTTGGGGGGGGGGGGGGTCGATTTTCAGAAATTCCACTGAGTCGGACCTTTTCCCGTCGACCCCCGTCGACCCCCCCCCTGGTTACGGGCCTGGTACCCAACAAGGCCATACGCAAGGGGGGGGGGGGAACCCCCTTGCCATATAAATGTGTTACTTGCGGGATCCCCCCTCGCCCGAAATAAAATCTGTAGGATACTTGCGTACCTTCCTTCACCCGTTCTTGATTATTACTTTTGGACCAAGGATTGCCAGTTGATGGGTAATTACTCGATTTGTGGGTAATTCAGAGCTCAGTGGATAAAGGGGTGGGTAATTCAGATTTGGTGGATAGTCGTATTCGTGAGTAATTTTAAAATTTGGGCACTCTTCGCTCCAGGTTCAACAACACCACACGAAATCCAGCGGAACATTCAGTGGATTTTGCTGGATCCGTTTGAATGTGCGTAACAACTTTCCCCAAAACTTGCAGTTTCCATTGCCGCTTTTGAAAGAGTCTTTAGTACCAAACCAATTCTTCCATAGAATTCCCTATAATCCTGATTCCATTCAGCAGAACTATGGATGCTTCTTAAAGCATACCCATAATAATCGCAATGTCTTATACCAGAGTTAACAAAGTTTTGCATCTAAGGACTCGTTTACTCTTGTGGGTAGTGATTGGAAATTAGAGCAACCCTGATCAAAAAGGTACTTCCCGTCACCTTATAGAAAATTCTGTTTGATCTCATGGAAACCACTCTGGCAATTCCCATTAAACAGTTTTAACCCCCCTCCCCTTCCCGCAGTTCTGGTTACTTTCACAACAAAGCATATTTCTTCAAATTGCATTATTTTCAAGGCCCATTTTGTTTGTATGATTCGGTCTTACCAAGAGCACATGATTCGGTCCTTATGTGCTCTTGGTCTTATCATTTTTTTATGCCCTTTATAGGGCTCTAAACATTCCTTATAAATTTCCCTTTTTCACTACAATCGTATTTTCCCGTCCCCTCCGTTTAGATGGCGATCGCGCATCTAATACTGTGGGCGAGGTCAAAAATGCACCAACCGAGTTGGGTTAGTGAGCCAATGATTATTGCTCGATTGTTAACATATTGTTGACTATCGTAGCAACAATGATTTTCTTCACTAACTCAACTCGGTTAGTGCATTTTTGACCTCGCCCTATAATTCTCTTCGTCTGAGGTAGGATCTGAGGCCAACAAAGAAGTTTACAACAATCTGTCCAAAGCCAGGGATTGTTGTGATAAGACAATACTCAGTCACTGTTGTGAATTATTGTGGTAAGACAATACCCAATCATTGTTGTGAATTAAATAAATAAAAATAAATACACTAAAAATGCTTACTGTTAGTGTTGATTTTATAGTTAAGTTCTAATTCCGTAGAGTCGTAACCATCGAGAGAGAAGGCCTCCACACAATTAGTATCCACCCTAAATCCAAAATGTAGGTTATATCCAAATTCCGGAAGTAAAGATGAAGACTATGTACCTTCTGTAAAATAATGACAAAATAAACAAGGAGTCAGTAGAAGTGTTGTTACAAAGGCTTTCCTGAAAAATAACACTTGTTTGAGAAAAAAACCCTAATATTTTGCCCCAAAACCTAATACCCACTACAATCAAAAACCATGATAGAGTAATGCTGTTTTCAATTGATATAGCGGATGAGTTAATAAAATTGAGATATAACTGTTAGAATTAAATGTTTTTATTGATTTATCATCAAACAGTAATATATATTATAATCAAGAGTAAATGACTCCTTATGTGTGAATGGAAAAGAAAAACTTAACAAAATTGTCAAAATAGGAAAAACCTAACAAAAAATCTGTTGTGGGTACTACGGGACTCCCTTGTACGAAGCTTTATTGAATGCTTTTTTTTGGGAAATATTTCTCATTATTGTTCTTGAGATACGTATTTCTGTCTCTCTCCATGTTGTCTAAAAACTCCAATTGTTGAATCAAATTTTGACAGCCATTTTTGTTCTTCAAATAGGGTTCTTCACGTAGCCAACGAGAAAGACAGGCCCCGGCGTGTAAAAGTCACCTGATTATAGTAGTCCGGTCAACAATCCAACCTTCATTGTTTCCAACAAACGAAAAAACATCGATTGCAAAAATCCAAGATGGAAACAATGAAGGTTACATTGTTACTCGGACTAATATGGTCAGGTGACTTTTCCGCGCTGGGGCAATGCCTCCTATAAAGAAAGCCTCGGCACTGAAACGTCATACGTTGTTACATCATCATAAGTCGACCAAATTTAAAGCTTATTATTGGTAGAAATGCGGTTAACAAAGGACGAAGTATGATGATGTAACAATGTATGACGTTTCGGTGCAGAGACTTTTTTTATAAGAGGCGTTGGCCGGGGCCTGTCTTTCTCGTTGGCTAGGTGAAGGTTTTCTGACGTCATATCTGACGTCAAAGGGTGAGAAGAGTTAGCGTTTAGTCAGCCAGAAATCCCGGTGAGAAAACTGTGACGTCATTTTAACGCGGTCAAAAACGCCAGTTAGTACTGCTATGCCTAACTGGTTAGTCTAACCGTCCTCACCGAGAAAAAGACGGTTAGCCCAGTGAGAAATTACGTCATCATTCTCTCCCGGTGAGGGTTTTTGACAACGAGATTAATATTATAATAATATTAATCTCGTTGGTTTTTGACCACAGCCAAACAATCAAACTCTGACGTCACAACTGCGCCACGCAAACAAAACTCCGTAGACATGAAAGGAAATCTGTGGTGGACACCACAAATACACGTTTAGCCCAGCCGATTGCAATCAAAACGGGAGGTGCACAACTAGGTGTTCCAACAGTCCTATATACAAAATTTCAATGCAGCTAATCGTTTTTGAGAAATGCGAGATACATATGCACAGATGCACACACACCCGCGCACATTCGTATGTAATGTACAGACGTCACACCGAAACACGTCAAAATGGATTCAGGGATGATCAAAATGTATATTTCCATTGAAATATGAAAACCGAAATTTTTCGCGATTACAATACTTCCTTAACTTAGTACAAGGAAGCAAAAATGATGAAACCTAACTTCCTAACATATATCCAAAAAAGTCCGAAATGTTAGGATCCTAACACCTGTAGCAACATCAGGAGTAAATGACTCTTGTACTCTTGGCAAAACTATAATCATTACCAGAGAAGGTAATTTGGCCCTGCAACAACAACAACAAAAAAATAATAATTTGTTATCCATTATTATTTGTTAAACATTTTTCTTTACCATTTCATCATATCATATTTCAAAATAGCAACCTTGAAAATCCAACTTTCCACACGGAGGAAAGTCGGCATTCAACAGATGAATTCCTTTTCTGCCTACAGATGGCGAGTGAAAAGTAGAAGCAAAAGAAATGTCTTGTTATATATAGACTTAGTGACGTGACGTGTTTTCACATCCATAAACATCTCTGCTGCTATACAATGCCAGAACGTATGTATATCATTTACACCTACTTTTGTATAATTAATGTTAATGATGACAGCTGCTTTTGATTTCATTAGATTGTGAATCATTTTAGACCTATTACATGTGCAATTTATGCTTCAGATCCCCCCCTCTCTCTCCCGGAAAGATACACAGTACATAGAGAATCCTCGCAATTGGCGATAACCTTATTTCAAGTTTTATTCCGCTTCGTAGAATCTCGCCGTTCCTAGAATTTCAGATTTCATTATTTTGCATCGTAGAAAGTGGCATTAGAGCAACCCGCTCCCATTCCTTTCCTCCGTTCTGGCAGTAATTGAGTTAGCGTGTGAATTGTGTACGTAATCGATACACGATTGTCAATAATGGCGTCCAAGCGCAGTTTTATGAGCAACAGCGATGTATTCGTCAAGAGACCGAGGAAAGTAATGACTTTGACTAATAAAATCGAAATTCTAAACAAACTGAAAAGTGGTGCTAGTGCTGCGGCGGTTTCGAGGCAATACGGTGTCAACGAATCCACAATTCGTTCCATCAGAAAGACTGAGGACAAGATCAGGGCGAGTGTTAGTGCTGGTGCCCCTTTGAGTAGCAAAGTTTCCTTTGTGAGTCGACGCGATCCTCTATTAGAGAAGATGGAGAAGCTGCTGAGCATGTGGATCGAAGAACAAACCGGTAAGAACTTCCCATTGAGCGGACCCGTGATCCGCAACAAGGCTCGGGACTTGTACGAAAGCTTAAAAGCTGATAACGAAAGCGATTCCTCGACGAGTTTCTTAGCAAGCAAAGGATGGTTTGAAAATTTCAAGAGACGCTTTAATTTGAGCAACATCACACTTGTTGGCGAAGCCGCTTCGGCCGACCATAAGACCGCTAAAGAATTTCCAGCAGAATTTAAGAGAGTCATCGAAGCTGAAGGGTACAAACCGGAACAAGTTTTTAATGCCCACGAAACTGGATTGTTCTGGAAGAAAATGCCGAGTCGAACGCCAGTTTTCTCGCTCGAAGACGATACAGCTTCCGAGTTTAAAGTCACTAAAGACCGTCTGAATCTTCTCTTGTGCGGAAATGCATCCGGCGACTTACGTTGCATGCCGCTTTTGGTCTATCGGGCGGAGACTCCTCGTGCTTTGAAAGGAGTGGATAAATCGCTTTTGCCTGTGTTTTGGAGGTCGAATAAAAAGACTTGGATCACTATCGAGCTGTTTGAAGATTGGTTTGAAAATTGTTTTGTACCTCAAGTTAGTAGATATTTGAAAGAGAAGAATTTGCCATTTAAAGTACTTCTGATCTTGGATAATGCTCCTGGATTTCCTCATTCTCTCGTCCAAGATCATCCGAACGTCCAAGTGATGTTCTTGCCACCTAACACGACGTCGTTGTTGCAGCCAATGGCTCAAGGATTGATAGCTACGTTCAAATCTTACTACACGAGACGAAGTTTCAGTCACATCTTGGCAGCGATTCACACCAATCCTTCCACTTCTGTTTGTCGCTGTTGGAAAGCTTTTGATATTGGAACGGCAATTAACCTGATAAAAGAATCGTGGGATGAGATAGGACAAAATATTATGAATGCTTGTTGGAAAAATCTTTGGCCTGAAATCGTAAAGGACACTGCTAGCACATATAGATTGCCAAACATTCGTGAGGAAATTGCTAAAATTATCGAGCTATCCAGGAATATTGGAGGAGAAGGATTTGAAAATTTGCAGGAAGAAGAGGTGGAAGATCTGCTTGAATCGCACCAGGAGGAATTGATGCCTGAAGAGCTTGTTGAGATTTTGCATTCCAGCGAAAGTGAGGAGGAGGAAGAGGAAGAAAAACCTGAAAAGCCACAAATAACGGAGAAATCATTAGAAGAAATTCTCAAATTAGCCTATCAGTTAAAGAAGAAGGTGATAGAGAGTGATCCCATTGCGGAGAGAAGTGATCTCTTCGAAAGGGTGATTGAATCGGCTGTAGCGCCTTATGCTGAAATTTATGAAAGCCTAGCAATGAAAAATACACAATGCCAGACCACTGCGTTCTTTACTCACATTCCGATTAGATCTTCCACATCCATTTGTACGCCTGAATCCCCCACTACGTCTAATTCCTACGTTATCACTGAAGTCAAAGAAACGTCCTCTTCTAATTAACTTCATCTCAGAGGCTTCTCGTTCGTCTTAAGATTGACTTCATCTTCCTGTGTAGTGAGTAAATTTTTTATTTAAATTCCATTTTAATTTAAAGTTTTATTTGTATGTCATTTTTATTTTATTTTATTTGTATGTCAGTTAGTAACAAATTGGCTGCAGTCCTGCAGCGTTATCTTTATGTAATAAACTTAGCCATTCAAGGCAGTATTCCTCTATGCATTCATATGAATGCAGGGTATACTGTTTAAGAGAGAGGGGAAGATCTCGTTCTGAAGTGTAAATTAATTTTAGCCCGATTGATATGTACTGGTGATTAAAATGCTTGTCTGTTTTTCCTTTTAGGTGAAGAGCCATATTCCAATCCTCTACCCCCTCCGGGGGTAGATGGGAGAAATGATCCCCGAGAAGCGTAAGTACTTAAAATTAAATTTTAAAAATATACAATCCATCCATCTGGCAAGCCCAGGTGAAAGAAAGCAGGGGTTGGCTTCAGTAATTTCCATGATTTTCAAAAATGCTGGTTATTAACAACTTCATATAGCAATGTCAGTAAAAAAAAATTTTATTTTGGGGGAGGGGGAGTTCAAGCCATTCAGGGAATAGGGGTGGGCGTGGGAAAACTATACCCTCTCCACCTAACTTTGCTTCTGATCTTGGGCAGGCTTGATTATTGGTAATCATTTCAAGACCTTTTGGATTATAACAATTATAGAATGATTATTGAAATTTCCATAAATGCTAGCTTTCCTGCAACAAGGATGTGCCTATGGGGGTCGGAGCGGGTTATGACTGTAAAGTAATTTTGAATTCGCTGCCACATAGTTTCCCAGCACTGCTGCTTAGAACATTAGTTGCGCATCGATCGATAGCGTCAAACCACGTGTTGTTAAATTCAAACTGCCAACTGTCAGCACTGCCAGCATTAGTTGTGCTGTAAGTTGTCTGCTGCAAACAAGATGGCAACTATTGTGCCAGACAGTCACCAACGATCATGTCACGTCGCCGGGTTTTTAATCAATGCGTTTGCCCAATATTAAACATCTCAATAAGAAATCATTAATACACCTTTTACAACTTTTTTTTGCCGGGTCAGCATCTAATTTTTCACAAAATCATCTTCATTCATGAACGCCGCTCATCTAAGTTGAGGGTTCTTTTCTTAACAGAACCATAAATCAACCCCTTAGCCAAATAACACCTTCGTCTAGTCTGCTCGAAACTCGTTTATGATGCAAATGTAATCTCATAAGATTACTTTTCTTGGATTTTTTTAAAATCTCCATTCTAAAAGGTGTTCCGTTTATATTGTTATTATAATAATAAGATAGTCATTCTGCTGTTCCGATCAATAAGTGACATAGAAGTTCTTAACATTGTTGAAAATTCAAATGACTATTAAGTAAAAAGGAGGTGAGGGGGTTTCATAGAAGACGATAACTATTTTTTTCTTCGGAGCTTTGTTTTGTAATTAGGCATAGGCCTACTGTACTTGTTTCTCATTTTATTGTCAAGATGTGCTGAAAATCCAACTGAAATTATTGAGGGGAGAGGGGGAGTCGGACAATCCACACTCAGATTTTCCTGGGCACATCCCTGCTGCAATAAACATTTTTACAGGGTGCAGCAGAAATAACTCCCAGATTTTAAATCCAAATAACAAAGCAATAATAAAAGTGATTCAAAATTTTATTTCACAGTTTCGAAGAAGAGTGTTTACCATTTACGTCGCATACATTATCATTTAGTTTTGAAAACAATGTCGTCCAAATGCCGACGATTTTGTATGCATTTTTGAAGCTTCTACCTGAAGTTCTGCATTACCCGGTCATTTCCGGTGCTTTTGCTGTTATTGTTTGGTTCTCGACTTTGGTTTGTACACTTGAGCCTTCAGGCACCCCTGGTGAAAGAAATCACAAGATGCAGGATCGGCAAAGCGTGCTGGCCTTTGAATGTCACCTCACAAGAAGATCAACTGATAATTGGACAATATTGTTTTCAAAACTAAATGATAGTGTATGACGTAAATGGTAAACATTGTTCTTTCAAACTGTGAAATAAAATTTTGATTAGTTTCTATCACTGCTTTGTTATTTACGTTTGAAATTCGGGAGTTATTTCTACCGAACCCTGTACAATCGATTCAGGTCTATTACGATGCCACCTGACCAGACCTGACCTTAGCCTGGGAGGACTTTAACAATGCGGATGAGTTAAGAAATGCAATACAGACTGTGATTACTTACGTTAAGTGAAGTCGAAAGGAACTGGAACACCACTTCACGGAAAACATTTAATAGCTACGAATGTATTTTTCGGCTGCTATGCAGCCATCTTCAGCCTGGTCATAGCAGCTGAAATATACATTCATGCCTATTAAATGTTTTAGTAGGAAAATGATGTTCTAGTTCTTTCAACTAATGCTGTTGAGGCCTGATCCTTGAGGGGGGGGGGGGAAGGTGCAATTGACCTGTTTTTCCCTCTCCCTCCTGAATTTAACCCTATAAAGATTGTAAATAAAGTAGCAACAACATTTATACAAAATATAAATCAGTTTATTTACCAAGACTTCAATTAATCTTTTGCCGTGTTACTCACCTGTGTCCAAATTTGTTGGAGCCTTGTATCAAGTGATGTGAAACCCGGCCTAAATGGCAGTTTTCTCAAATGGATCCTGTATGGTTGATCCGATTGCCTGAGCCAATGGACATAGTCTATCACTGATCAACTTTGAAGTCTCCAAACTTAAAGTAGTAAACTGAAACTGGAATCAATGCTAAAAATATAAGGCAAATATATGAGGATTGTTCAAGAACGCTTGCCCCCATGGCTGTATCTTTTTTTTACTTGTTAACCGATTTTCAAAATTCTTTTTATATCTGATACTTCTTACATTTGTCCTTTATGTAATGCACTATTCACTTTTCGACATAGTCCCCATCCCTTTAAAGCATTGCACTTATGCATGACTTGTCTGAGAGGAATTCTGGGGTTGTTGTACACCAAGATTGATTGGCAGCTTGGACTCTCTTCTGCAGCATGATAACACCCTCCTGCACAGGATCGCCACACATCAGAGGCGTTGCAGCACCTACAGTTCAAAAATGAAAAACTGCAAGTTCAAAGATGAAGGACTTGGCACCTTGCGACTTTCACCAATTCCCAAAGAAGAAAGAGCACCATAAAGGACATGAGTTGCGTTCTGATGACGAGGTAAAAGTGCCATTCAATCCTTGTGTCGACAACATCCCCGGAATTCCTCTCCAGCGAGTTCACCCAACTAGTCATGCATTGGCGCAGTGCGTGGAAAAGGATGGGGACTATGTCGAAAAGAAATAGTGCATTACATAGAGGACAAATGTAAGTATCATATACAAAAATAATTTTGAAAAATCTGTTAACAAATTAAAAAAATTACACCCTTGGAGGAAAAATTCTTGAACAACTCTCGTATAACTTGAAAAAATTCTGCAACCTAGATTTGAACCGACAAGGAGTAGCTATATTACTTACAGCTTGTTGGCTCTGCTAATTGGGCCACCACGGCACGGGACAGCATGGTTGTCTCCAAGTGTCCTAAAGACTATGAGATATTCAATGTTGAGGCCAATGATAGGGGAGGTACCCAGCTTGCAGATTGGGAATTCCTTCTTTCCAAACCATCAGACAGCTGATGTAACTCATAAAGTAATAAAATTTGAGAAAACTGGAGTCATTGCTTCTTGTAGCCTGGAAACTATACGTATACACGTTTCATTGTCATGGTCAACTTCTAAAGTGAGTAATTATAAATATATATATTTTTTATATAGAATATTTCATACTGAGACTATGATAACTGTTTCACACAAGGCATTTATTAGAATGTTCAGTATTGACTTCAGTTCTTATATAGTGAATACAACTAGTCTCTATTAGTAATGCATAACATAGTATTTGAGATGCCAACAAAGTCTCCCGACTGTTACCACCACTTTATTTATAATCCTTGTAATCATTTAGTATAATCTGTTACCGTAATATGCCTTCTAAGGAATAAAATACACTTCTTAATTGCCATTTTTTTCCCTATACAATTAAGAAGCTTTTATACGTTTTCCTTAGCCTTTAAGGTATTATGAACTTGAAGACTGCATTAATGATATCGAACAACTTTGAATGCACCATTTAAACATATTATTATTATAAAAGTTGCTTTATAAAAATGAAAATTGATTCTAAATACATTTTTTTCACTGTTTTTGTATATATATTTTAAAAACTATTTTATTTTATTTGCCCTGATTTTTAGCCCACACCCAATGACTAATGAAGACTTTCGAAAGCTCATTATGACACCTCGTGCACCACCACCATCTGCCCCTCCTTCAAATTTAAACAAGACTCCTTTGGAAAAACCAACTTTGGATGATGATAGAGCTGAGAAGCGACGAAAGAAAAAGAGGTAAAACTGAATAATTTTGTCAGTGTGTGTGTGCGTGCGCGTATAGGTGTGTGTATATGCAAGTGAGTAGTAATAGATAGATTCAATTGTGAGTGTAAAATAATTAAATATTATAAATTTAGTCTTTGATGTAATGCATTGCATTAGAATAGAAAAAATAAAATATTGGTTTCATTTAAAATATTTAAAGAATATTTTTTTCTTTAGTTATTATGCAAAATTAAAGAAGCAAGAAGAAGACAAAATGGCTGAGTT
Organism: Rhysida immarginata; assembly: GCA_023313115.1. Taxonomy (NCBI): domain Eukaryota; kingdom Metazoa; phylum Arthropoda; class Chilopoda; order Scolopendromorpha; family Scolopendridae; genus Rhysida; species Rhysida immarginata. Next base: position 1,845,859 of record JAHWFO010041953.1, on the reverse strand, counting down.
GGCTATGAAGTACCGTGATCGAGTATGTTTACGTTTTTTTTTTTTTTAACATTGTAGTATAATATATTGATAGATCTTTAGAATTTGATGACCCTAATTAAGTGTCTGATAGCGCTGTGATTGCTATAGACCAGGGCTTATTGCTGCGTTGTGGCCCATATGAAGTCACATAACCATGTGGGTTGCAGAAATATTTTAAGTTTTCTAAATGTTTTTATTTTTAACTAAGTTCAATTAGTAAAAATTTAACAACTAAAGAAGGCTCTTTGAGTTTAAGAAGGCAAAGTTTTAATTTGTATTCCTAATTTATATACCTCTATACCAGGATCGCAAAAAATATTTGCTCGAGTAAAAGGGGTCGAGAAGCCCTGCTATAAACAATAAAAAAAGCTGCACACAATGTATTACAAAATTAATGCTGAGGATATCACTGTATTATAGGGTTCGTAGATGCCCTCAAATTCCTGGAAAAGCTGGGAAAATGTATAACATTTTGCATATACTGTACTGGAAAAATTTATTCAAATTTCATTTCGGTATTAAAAACTTTGTCTGCACTAACGTTGCGGGATATGTAAATAAAAGTAGTGGTGAAGTCGGGTTTCATTGGCTGACTGAACCTTAGAAATTCCATGTCCCATTGGACAAAAAAATGTAATTCCTAAAACGAAATAATGCACCATATAATGTCTATCGTGACAAAAACTATATATATAAATCACTCCATTTTAAAAAAAATAGAAAAAAAAAAAATAACCAGGAATATATGTCAGGAATCTAGCTGCACTGGTCGTGCATAACCAGTACTATTGCATTGAAACCAGCACTATAAAATTATTATTTCTGTGACCACTGCTCAGATTGTAAGTTGAATATTAATTATATTGTGTAGGTTGTAAGATATAAGTAAGATTTAAAATAGACCACTGGATTCTAAACGTTGCAATGGTGGTTTGACTACGACTCTTGTTGTAATATAAAAATGTCTTTTTTGTCTGAAAAATTAACCAGCACTCACCAATTTCTAGCTAGATTCCTGCATGTATACTGTCATGAGTCTTGATCTGGAAAAGTTATAAAACATTTTTGGAAAAGCTGGAATTTGAAGTTGAGCAAAGCATACGAACCCTGGTATTATTAACAATTGTGTTGAACTAGTCAAAAGAAGACTTTTTGAATAGGCCTTACATGAAAGAGATGCCGCCACAGAAGTGCAAAAACCCATCAAGCAATTGTCTACACAATTGTTAAAATGTGATTAACCTTTGCACTGTTAACCCTAACTAGAATATAGCTACATTGTCTTCATAGGAGTTAATGTCCTTCTGAAGCCTTACCATAACATCCTGCAGAAAGAGATAAAACTATTCTAAATGTGGCAGGGCACAAAATTACAGTGACAGGGTGCAACGAAGGCAAGCCATTATGCCCCACAGTGTCTATTAGTTATATGCAATTCTTGTCTTGGGCAAGGAATTGATGGAATGGTACAATAAAATCCTTTTATTATTATTATTGTCATTGTTTGGGGAAGCCAAACTCGGATCAAGTCCGGAAGCCAATCCCAGAGGCGGACCCAAAAGAGGACCAAAGCCCAAGGGACTCAAATGCGAGGGAGGGAAAGTTATCCACTCGTGGGAGTATTGATGTTTGAGTGTAGGAATTTCCTTACTATGTGACGTGTTTAGAATTGTGGCTTTCTGTAAGGCTTTGTATAAGTGTGGGTTTAAATTTAGTGTTGACAGGCTTTTGTGTAGCGAGTGTGGAATAACCCCAGTGGCAGAAAGAATGATAGGAACAATGTGTACTCTGTTAACTCCCCAAAGGCGTTTTATTTCGTGTGCAAGATCCGTATATTTAGTGATTTAGTCAGTGTATGTCTTTTGTAAATTGTGTGTATTGGGGATGGAGATATCAATTATGTAAGTCACTTTGTTTTGCTTATCTACTAGTGTAATGTCTGGTCTGTTATGAGGGATAGTTTTGTCAGTGATTATAGCTCTGTCAAAATATAGTTTATGTGTGGTGTTCTCTAAGACAGTGTCGGGGATATATTTATAGTAAGGAGTGTGAATGTCCCTTAGCTTGTGTATCTTAGCTAGATGTTGATATATGATGTTGGCTACCTGGTTATATCTATGCAAATAATCTGTCTGCGTGAGTATTTTGCAACTGGATATGACGTGTTGGATGGTTTCCTCTGCGATATGGCATTTCCTGCAAGACCCGTCAGTCGATTCTTTGATAATATGTTTTCTGTAGCTTTTAGTGTTAATAACCTGGTCTTGTATGGCAATCATGGTTCCTTCAGTTTCCCCAAAGAGACTCCCTTCACTCAAGCAAAAGTTCGACGCTTTTTTGTCGACGTGTGGCTGGTTGAGGTCAGAAGGATGTCTACCGTGGAGTTGCTTTCCGAGCCATGATTGAAGTTTAGTCCATGTTGTAGGAATGTTATTGGTGTTCTGCATGCTGTTCAGATTCAGAGGTGTGTATTTTGTATCAGCCATGCAGACTACTTTGTGTAATGGTGATGTGTGTTGTTTAGAGTGAAAGAATTCTCTGAGTGACTGAGTCTGTTTCTGGTGTAGATCTGTTATGTCAATAAGACCTCTGCCTCCCTCTGAACGAGGCAGGGTGAGTCTTTCAATAGCTGCGTGTGGATGGTGCTTTCTGTGCTTTGTAAGCAGTTTACGTTGTTTCCTTTCAAGTCCCTCAAGTTCTGTGTGTGTCCACTGTATGACTCCAAAGGAGTAGGAAAGTATTGGCGTGGCATAAGCATTGATGGCCTTGATTAAATTTCTGGAATTTAAGTGCGTTTTAAGTACTGCCTCTAGCCTATGAAGATATTGTTTAGTGAGTGTATTCTTTATGTGTTTGTGCTCCAGAAGCTTGGCTTGCTTAAATCCTAGATATTTGTAAAATTCGTCATTTTCCATAGCAGCAATGTGATCTGGTTCATCTAATGTGAAACCCCCTTCCCTGAGTACTCCATTTTCAATGTGAATGGTTTTGCATTTGTCCAACCCAAACTGCATGTGTATGTCTTTTGAAAAGGTTTGTGTAATGTCAAGTAATTGGTGCAATTGTGTTTGTGTGGAGGCGTAGATTTTCATGTCGTCCATGTAGAGTAAGTGTGAGAGCGTGTAGTGGCAGCTTTTATTATGTTTAATTGTGTAGCCGTAAGTTGTGCTGTTCAGTCTGTTGGAAAGTGCATTTAGTGCAAGACAAAACCAGAGTGGGCTCAGTGAGTCACCCTGGAAGATGCCCCGGTTTATCTGTATTTTGTCAGTCGTGATGGTTTCACTGTTGAGTGTGAGGTGTAGTGTAGTTCTCCAATGCAGCATTGTACTTTCTAAAAAAGTGATAAGTGTAGGGTTTATTTTATATAATCGTAGTGTATATAAAAGCCATGAGTGTGGGACACTATCAAAGGCCTTTTTGTAATCAATGTAGGCTGCATGGAGGTGTCGATGTTTATTGTGAGTTTGCCGTAGGACCACACTGTCTATCAGGAGTTGCTCCTTACAACCCATGTGGCTTCTATGGCATCCCTTTTGTTGCTCAGTGAGAATGTTGTTTGTGTCTATGTGTGTATAAATTTTGTTTGCGATACAGGCAGTTATTATTTTGTAAAGTGTAGGCAAGCATGTGATAGGTCTATATTGTGTGGGATCTGTAGTGTTATGTGACTTTGGTACCATGTATGTTATTCCTTGTGTGAAGAAATGTGGCAATGTCTGTGGTGTTTGCAAAGTGTTGGAGATCTGTTTTGCAAGGGCCAGATGCAAACAGGTGAAGCACTTATACCAAAAGTTCTGAATCCTTTATTATTATTATTATTATTATTATTATTATTATTATTATTATTATTTTTGCCTAAATACACGTGTCCAGATATTAAAAGGACAACAATGTGATTATTTAATTTGTGATAAATAATTATCTGTTTTCTGTAATAAGAATATTTTGCAGTTTATTTTTTTAAATTTTATTATAAGAGCTAAGGCTACTAATAAATATAAAATTGAAAATTTAATTGAAATATTCCATTTCAGGCCAAGGAGCGACGTGATGGAATCAATCCAGATTATCAAAATGAAGATCCTATTAGCACCACCGCAGGATATAGGGCAGTTGCTCCTGATGCCAAATCGTAAGTCATCTGTGTGGGAATAAATTCAAAGTTCATGGTTGTAATTTATGTGGTATATAATTTATGCATATTTTGGAAGATCTGTTGATATTCATTTTTTTCCATTTCTTTAAAAAATATTTCTTATTACAATTCTTTGCGTAGAAGGCCAACAAAAAGACCCAATCAGAACACATGCTTGATTGGTTGCTTATCGCTTAGTTATCTACGTTCATTGCGTCTCGCTCTTCTCGTGTTGGTTGAATTAAAAAACGTAATTTTCATTTAAAAAGCTATAAATAAAATTAACTGACCTACAAATTTTATAAGATCTTATGAAAATAAAAAATTTAGCCATAATGTCGAGAATGCTCTGTTCTGAAGTATCTAAAGTACAAAATACCAGGAAAAATAATTGATCACTAGTGCTTGCTTCTTATTGGTTTCTACTTTGCCCTTAATGAGGGTCAATGAATTGTAGATTCTTTCTATAAGTATGCCTTGCCAGTGATTGCGGCTTACTTGGTTGGTCTAATACCATGTTCATACTATAATTATCAATCATGAATGTTCTATGTTAAAGGTAGTCAAGGTGCCTGTTAACAAATACAGGTGTTCATATGGCAAAGTACAATCATGATCATTAGGATATGGATATAATTTTTGCTCCCAGATGGTGATAGTGGCACTTTCAATGGTAGCTACCTTCTCTTATTGATAAGGCCTACCAACCCCAGTCTTCTTTGATTATCAAATAACTTTTTTTTTTCCTTGTTTCGATATATAACTGATGTATAGGAAATCTTAGAGTTCCTTATATGCTTACTATCCATGACATGTTGATGCAGATAATTTCATTTAGCTCTAAAAAGCAAAGCAGCATTTTTCTTCCATTGCGAAAAGCCTCTGCAAGCATTTGGCTTAAGTCAATTGACCATGAAGTATGCAAGGATTTTGCTTGAGTTATAATCATGTTTTAATGAATTTCGCTTTGCTTGCAGAATGTATATATGAGATGCTACCCAAATTATACGAGAATTTTCTTGTAAAAAACAGAAAATGTACCTTACACTCTAATTTCCGCTGTCACCTTCAAAGTAGCCCCTCCGGCACATATGCAACGATCCAGCGATATTTTTGGAAGCACTCTGTAAAGTTAAAGGCTGTAGGGTGTTCAAGACCAGTTGCGATTCCACTTGGCTATCTTCAGTAGAGCCAAAATATCACCCTTTCATTTTAGGGAAGAGGTAGAAGCTGCAGGGGGCTAGGTCAGGAGAGTAGGGAGGATGGCGGACCGTTGCCATGTTTTTTTTTTGCCAGGGTTCTCTTCACAACGAATGAGGTGTGTGCATGCATGTGGTCTTGGTGGAGCAATCAGTTTGCTCAAAATTTTCCCTCAGTCTCTTCAAGCGCAGTAAAAGTTGTTGCTGTGGACAGTCTGACCAGATCAAATAATTTGGAAATTTGCAGAAGCACAAGAACACATTTCAACAAAAACAGCAATAACTCCAAAGAAATTCATCTACAGTTAAGAAACTTGACAGAGTTGTAGCTGAAAGGTGCACCAAAAGGCATCTAGCAGCAGAACCTCGTACTGTTTTTTTTTGTTTGGACGGACTATTCAAATTCTTGGATATTTTGGGGAGCACCTCCTATTTTATTGTGATCAAGAATTAGATCCTGATCAAGAATTGTATCTGAACAGGGCACAAGTTCACCTAAGAGATAGTTAATTTTCATTTACAAAGCTCTTCAGTATTTTATCTGAGCATTAAAATAGTTAAATGAGTTTCGGATTTTGGTAAGGTTTGTCTATGCAACCCAAATAACAATAATGGGAAATAAGCTCATCTACAGACTTCATAACTTTTTTTTTTTTTTAACAAAGGTTTTCCACACAAATTACGCTTTGAAGAAGCAAATACCCTATTGGCTCGAATATAAGCCGACCTTTTTATCCCAAAAAATGAAGTCGCAAAACCAACCCTCGGCTTAGATTCGAGACCGACTCAAATACCCCTCCCCCAAACCCGATGCCGTTAAAAACAGTCTCATCCAGCTACCTCTTACTTAACCCGCAATTGTATAATCAATTGCATATCATTTCAAAATGATAATCAGTCAAGTTATGTTAATTTAAGATAGAAACAAAATGTAACTTTCGGGAGAGCAGTTCAGATAGATTTTTTTGCGAACTTTTTTTTTTTTTTTTTAGTACGGACAAATCTGAATATGCGTAGGCCTAAGTATGCATGAAGAATTTCACTGAAGTTAATTTTTAAAGCTAACTTTTACTTGGGTTTCATGTACACTTCCCAAATCATTTTTCACTTAAGGTATGTGATATTTTATTACTGTGAGAAATGCGCATGAATACACTTTTAGGACTGTTGTATTAAGGACGCGCAAAAAAAAACAAAACAAACGAGATTATCGGTAAATGATTAGAAATTGTCGAAATCGCAATGATTGAAATATAAAAATCTTGCAGGATATTCTAAATCTTTCCTAAATGGAATAAAAGCATGGAAGAGATTAATTTCATCGATAAATTTTGAGAGTTGTTCCCTAACTTTCCGGGAGAAACTGTTACCTCCCCCCTCATTCATCCCTGTTGCGGTATTGTGTTCTCTTCTTGTTACATTTACCTTTATTTTAGATAATTATAAAAATGATGTGGTGCATGATTAAGAGCAAATACAGTTTATTTATTAAGAAAATCACAATGGAAAAAAATGTCACGAAAGCCATTGAGTTAAACGTTGGCTATGGGCATCCGTGATTTAAAAAAAAAAAAAGGAATCAAATGAAATTTTAGTCACAACTTTGGAGTCAGATGAAAGTTTAGTCACAATAATTAAACTGAACATGCTTTTCTTTAATATTTGTATTTTATACTTTTGGTAGATATTTAAAATACTTTAATTTTTGTATAAGTAATACAGGTCGAACCTCACTATAACGAATCTCAGGGGAACAATAAAAAATTTCGTTATACTGAAACTTCGTTAAAATGAGGGGAGGCCCTAATAAGCTAAAAAAAGACACTAAAGCCACATTAAGTTTTTATTTACTGTAAATTACTGTATTTGAAATTTTGTACACTGTACTTTGTCACCTTATGTCAAATCTGTTTTTAAATTTATGCAAACAACAGTTGCTGGCTTGAAAGGTAGGATGACCAAGCTTTCTTACAAATTCTAGGGCTTTTTCATACATCAGAGGTCCACTCACAGGAACATTTTTCGTTCGAGCAGCTGTAAACCATTCTCAGTATCACTGTAGTCAGCTAAATGCACGTTTTTTCGGTTCGTCCCCAGCTTGATAGCGTTCTCCTCAACCCACGTCTTATCCTTGATAATGTCGAAGTTGGGATTCCGAACTGCGCAGCAATGTTATTTTTGCGTTTGCCAGAAGCAACGACTTCCAAAATTTCCAGCTTCTTTTCAAGGGTTAGATGTTGTCGTTTGGCCATGCTTGGAAACCATGTGCTGGACTGGAAGCGATGAAGTGATGGGCGATATCGAGTATCGATTCAAAATTCGTTACATCGAAGTTTTGCTGAAGTGTGTGGGGGCTCGAAAATGTATTTGTTAAAGTGAAATTTCGTTAAATTGAAATTCGGTAAAGTGAAGTTTTTTGTACATTAGATTAGTTAGGTCTAGGCAGGACCAGAAAAATAATTCATTAGAGTGAAATTTCGTTATAGTGGGGTTCGTTATAGTGAGGTTCGACCTGTATTCACCATTCTTTTTTTTTTTTTTTTTTCCAAAACATGTTTTATTGAATTAATTATTTGTGGAGTTTTATTAATTTTTTTTTAATAACTAAAATTGTTTTCACATAAAAAAATTTTTTTCCTCCAAAACATCATGGAAAGGCCGGCTTACATTCGAGCCAATATGGTAGTTCGTTTTATGTCTCTCGCTCTGGAAACATAGATGAATTTTTTCTAATTTTTTTTTTTTTTTTCATATATATTTTTAGTGGTTTAGATGCTGCTGAACGTCGACGACAAATGATTCAAGAATCCAAATTTTTGGGTGGTGATATGGAGCACACCCATTTAGTAAAAGGGCTTGATTATGCCCTGTTGCAAAAGGTAAGCCGTTTTTATAATAGCAACATGGCAATCTTGAAAACGTTTTTAAAGTCTTAAATTAATTATTAAAAATTATTATTTTATTACCAATAGGTTCGCAGTGAAATTTCTGCTAAAGAAAAGGAAGAAGAAGAATTGGAGGAAGTTGTAACATCTAAATCATCAAAGTAATATTTTAATTAATTATTGACAATCTATTATTTGAATATAAAAATTTAAAATTTAATAATTACAGCGCAGGATGTTTAATAATTGCACCTATTTTGCGAATTTCTTGTGAGGAGTGCTGTTAGCATTTTGGTAAAGATGTTTGGGGATATGAAACAAACGTACTTTTAATATCTTTAAATATTGTTTCAATTGACTGCTGTCTCAAACTTCAAAATTTATGGCTCATTTTTCGTTGTGGAAAAAACTCTGACAGGGTCAACCTATTTGGCCATCTTCAAAATGGGCTAATGCCACAGTTGCAACTGACCGTGCAGACATCATCTTTCAACATTGACGGTCCTCTGGTGAATTTCCACTGCAAAGTCGCTGATTTGAACATTAACCTGCCAGTCATTTTGTTAAAGCTGCAGTTATCTGTAAACACCCTGTATTGTGATCAAATTCCAAGTTATTGTGCAGGCTGTTGCTATATGATTACATAAATGGCAAAAATAAAAATGTTGTAGATAACACATTTGGGATTGTAGGTTACAGAGAGTTGTTAGGGATCTATGGAACAATTAGCATATTTAAAATGTGGCAAGAGTATTGTTAGGGCTTAAAATACAGGTAGTTAGTATTTGAACAGCGAGCTAAAAACATGAGTTATGCCACCAAAAATGGACAGGTATTGGGAAGGCTACATAACCGCTCTTTCCAACATCAAATTCAGCTATTCTAAAATTAGGAAAGCATGCAAGAAGCGAGACTTTGTAATTTCCAAGAAAGGGATATCAAGTGTACTAAATAACACTGGCAAAGCTAGAAACAGCGCCAATCCGAGAACATCCTCTAGCCATACTCCCGACGTCGTCTGGAAAATTAGGGCTCTCATAACTGAATGTAGCCAACACCTTCTAGAAAGAAAGCCTCACAACTGAAAAGTCATACATTGTTACGTCATCATAAGTTGACCAAATTTAGGGCTTATTATTGGTAGAATTACGATCAACAATGGTCGAATTATGATGATGTAACAATAATGTGACGTTTCAGTTGTGAGGCTTTCTTTCTAGGAGGTGTTGATGTAGCCCACCAACACAACGGACCATTGCACAGAAGGTAGGGACATCTGTACACGGTTACACACTTACCAACTGGAGAAATGACACAAGAGCCATGTTCATAAGTTGTTGCCGTGCCATGTTCAAGAGCAATGGATCAACTGCCGTAAACTGTATGAATGATACCTGGTGGATGAAAAGTGGAAATACGTGCAACAAGAGCCGAGTCATTTTTTACCACCCAAGAGATTCTAGGACTTCAGAAAAAGTTACTGTGAATGCAAGGAAACATTTTCAAAAGGTTTCATGATCGTGGCGGTATACATCTACGTCGGCAAGTTAACTTTACATAGAGTAAAATTCTGTATTCCAATTCCTACAAGCATGTTCAGATACAAGGCTTAAATATTCTACTTCTATTTTTAAGCAAAATATAGTTAAAACAGATTTGAGAGGGGGCTTTTTCAAAGGGGGTTATTCTATTTAACAGCATGGAGATTCAAAGTTCAAACCGCAAGAATGGAAAAAAATGTTTTTCTGATTGATTGATTGTGCAAACCCTACAAAAAAAAAAAAAAAAAAAAAAAAGTGACCATTACTGTATTTAAAATAAAACATCTGTATTAACTATCAGAACTTTTTTTACTGGTTTTTATTTATTCAAAACTTGTGGGCTGAATCAGAGTTACCTGAGAAAGAGGAGTACATTAATTACAGTGCGGACCCGGTCGACCGCGGTTCGCTAGATTGCTGAATCGGCTCCACTGCTGTTTTGGCTTGGCTCCCGATCCCACGAAATCGTGGCTCCTGAAGACAGCGTTCGACCGGGTCCGCACTGTATTTTATCACTCGTTTAAAACAATCCCTTGAGTTAAGAAACTTCGGTTTATGATGGTATGATTTGAAATATTTACAATTCAGTTTCATTAAGAATAGATTTTTACTATATCTTTACTATATTTTTATTTGACTTCTAGGGATAGAGATGAAACCGAAGAACAAATTCAATTCCGTACAAAATTTGGTAAGGTTTACGATCTAAATCGTATGAATTGGTTAATTATTGTTAACTTTTACTTAGTTTACCCAGTAGCTGTGCTAACTTTTTATTTAAATTTGACTTTTTATTACGTGTAATGCTTAATTATTCTAAAATGCATGTATGTTTTTTCTTCAGGTAAAAGTATTTATCGTTTACTGTTTCGAATGCGATATCCTGAGAGAAATGATCATTTCTTGCCTGGTCGAATGGCTTATGTAATCGATCTAGAAGATGAATATACGGAAAGTGACATTCCAACAACACTCCTGAGGAGTAAAACTGATTGCCCAAGTGTAGAGGTGACTATAGAAGAGTATTAATAGTCAGGGTGTCTACCAACCGGGAAAACCTGGAAAATGGGAATTGTCATGGAGAAATTGAATATGTGTCTGGAAAACCGGGAAAAGTCAGGGAAATTCTTGTGCTTTGTAGCTCTAAGGAAATTGACGAACACCAACGAAACAGTGGATAATGCTAGAATAAATAGAGGGTTGTAGAGACCACTAATCCACAAAATATCTACCGTATTGGCTCGAAGAATATAAGCCGCCTTTTTATCCCAAAAAATGAAGTTGAAAACCAAGCCTCTGCTTAGATTCGCGACCGACTCAAATACCATCATTTTGAATACCCTGTTTTCAAACCAAAAGCTGCCCCCCCCCCCCCCAAATAAGGATATTGCTTTATTTTGTTATCCTGGAACACTGCTTACAAAGATAGAACCTCCCTCGTTTGGTCGGGAAAAGTCAGGGTATTTTTTTACATCAACTTGGTAGACATCCTGATACTGTTTATTTTTTTTGCCATGAGGAAAGTACGTTTTTATAAACTCTCAGAGTGGAGGGGGTTTGCAGCCTCCCTTCGAAATTGACTACTTTGCCAAATAATTCCATTCATTCTTGTGGAGTCCCCTCTATCTCATCATATAAATTACCATCTCAAGTTAACACCGTGTTTCTTACATGCCTTTTCTTCTGCATTTCTTGCACATCACTAAGGGGGTATTTATTAGGTGCATCCCTCATAGAAGAATATAGCTATCGCACATAAAGATGGGAGCTGCAGTAGTGACAGCCAATCAGATTTAAGTACAAGTTGGTAGGTTATGGTTTTTTTTTGGCTTCCAGTGGAGGGGGAAATTGTCAAGACTAGCATATTGATACACTGATTTCTCTTTTGCCATGATTTTGTGGCCTTTAAAAAGGCCAGATTTGATAAAAAGCATCTGGCTAAGGAGATTGTGGTAGTGGTTGAATGCTTAGATCCCTATTTTCATCGCTGGATTTGTCCACCAAATTGTTTGTTAACTGCTAGGCATGTACAATCGATAAGAGAGCGAATCTCATTGGCCCCCCTTCTTTGGTTGCACAAGCTGTAGCATAATATGATACTTGTATTCTCTTGTTTATCAGCCATTCACTTTTTACACATGAAACACACTCTTGTTTTTTTGTTTCTCTTCCAGTCACAAACGACTCTGACAACAAATGACATTGTCATCAACAAGTTGACTCAAATTTTATCTTATTTACGACAAGGAGCAAGAAACAACAGGAAAATGAAAAAGAAGGACCGAGGTAAGAAAAAGCCATTTATTAATTTAAGGACTACTTTAAACTAATATTTCTTCCATTATGTAAAATCCTTTTTTTTTTCTCATGGACTATAGGAAAGTTTAAAGATGATGAAAAGAAGATGGCAGACGACAGGTAAATTATTTAAAAATCTGAAATATTCTTTCTAATGGGTTAATTTAATTGTATTTTTCTCAGACACATGTATAAACCTAAATTCTGTTTTTTTTGTGATAGCATTTATGGTGATATTGGAGAATATGTTCCATCTCTGTCGAAATCATCTAAGGATAAGGACAAGCGAGATAAAGAACGGAAAAAATCTTATTTTGAAAAGCCAAGCATTGAAGTAAGGATATATCAACTATTTTTCAATAATGCGTTTTATTTAGTTCATTTTGAAATTTTAATAATTGTTATTACAGTGTTCTCCCCAGAAAATTGTTTCAATATATGCAATGGTGAAATAGATGGGCGATTAAAAATACTATGAAATATTACCAAAATTTACAATTTAATTAGCTGAACACTAAAATTAACCATTGAAAAGGTTCTGTCGAGAACAGTGTATTACATGCTTACTTGAAATATGAACAGTTAAGATGTTGCTCTCGCAACAGATGCGACTTGTTTTGTCATAGACCCCAATAGAATGGAAGCGTCTTTGGCTTATAATTCTATTATAAGCTATTTGTGAAGTATTAGGAGTATCAGGCTCTATTTTTATCTCCTACAGTTAATCCATTGGGTTCAAGTTGTTTATACATGTATAATGGGATGCTATTTAAAGGTGAAAATAACACTGAAGTCTTTTAGCTAGTCTGTAGAATATGGATGGCCAGATGTAATTGATACATAATTATGTCTTATCATTCTCATGTGGCAATAATTGTTTCAAATACATCCTAATAATCCCATGGTGAAGTATGTAAATGTTCCCAAATATGCCACTGATGGAATGATCTATATTATCACAATATACAGGGTGTATCTAACCCCTGTCACAAACTTCTGGTGGTGATTCCCCATAGCGAGATGAAAACAAAAGTTCATATAAACATGAGATTTCTGCAGTTAAGTGAATTTTCCACAGCTGGTTTTGTACTCTGTAGATGGCAGGGGACATGCGGAGAAGCTGCAAAAAACGTTTAAAATGACAAACCGTTTACTACAGTACCCATTTCACCTCTGTGAATGATTGTTTAGGTACACCTGAAGTTATTAGCAAAGGTGATACCTAACTAATAAATTGAACATTATTTCCTACAAATACCGTACATATAAAAATTTCCAAATTGAATTCTATAAAATTTACAAAATTATCACATGCTGACAGAATAGAAGGAGATGCATGATTTTGTGGGTATGCGATTTATTTCATACAATAGTAGATGAGAAATGGTTTCATAATCACGAATTATGTGCGGTAGAAATTGTGGCATAAGAACAACAACAACAAATGTTATGGGATCACCCAGAAAACCCAACATTTAACTTGCATTCTGTTATAAGTGTAAAAAACAAATGTGCTGAACAATGTGGACAGTCAAATTTTTAATTGGTGGATAAATTTGCATATCATGTCAATTTGAAGGCATTAACACAAAACACGATGGCAAAAAATTAAGATTGGGAATTGATACTTAGGAAACTAGATTGAGTCCAAGGTAACCTAGAATAAAGGTTAGTTCTTAACTTGTCAGAAGTGCTTACATTAACATGCATGTGTATTGTGATGTCACTGGTTGAGTTTTGGCATTACTTTTGGCAGCGTGCAGTAGCCATTATTCTGGTCACAAAAGAAAACGTTTTCACATTAAAAAAACCAAAAAACTGTCGTTGAATTTCTGAAGTAACATTAGTTTATTTGTAAATTACCGTTTTATAAATTAATATTTCTTAATGCCTGCATAAATAAAGTTATGAAATATTATCGAAATTATTATCTCTGTCTCTTAACTGCTAACATTTCGGACAAATCGATTTCGAATCTTACCGAGGAATGAAAACAAGAAATATGTTATAGTCTTTGTCTCTCTGTTCATATTAAAAAGAAATATGTAAATACATTTTACAATAATTATAAATCCTTCCTTTTATTTAATTAAAAAAAAAAGGGAGTGAACTGGTCGTTAAGTGTCGCTATCGCAAGATTTGTTGCTGCATGTTTCAGTGTCTGTGGAGGTTTTGCTCTCATCCAGTGATGTCAGTAAGGCATTTTTAAGCACTTCAGCTGAATGACCACCATTTTGTTCTAGATCACCTTGGATTGAACCTGCTCGGTTGGAGACTGCAGGTTTTTGAATAACAAAGAAAATGGACACACAGCTGTTAGTGGAAAGCACTAATTTTCAGTTGGTTCTCTCCACTTTTGAGGCTTTTGTTTTTAATAAAATATTCTGATATTTTTGATTTATGGATGTATTTTATCGCCCTTCATTGATATTATTTTGCAGAATTAGAATTAAAATTTTTATGAGAAAGGCGATTGTCAGTTGCAGTTGTTGATACAGTAATTGTTCTTTCAGGATGAACGTGATAATGAGAAAGACGATTTGGAAAAATACAAAGAAGTTGATTTACATTTATCAGGATGGAACTCGTCTAGTGCAAAAGCTGACAGTCAAGATCCATCTTTGGCTCATGGAAATGATGAAAGAAGGTTTGTTGTCTTTTCATTTTATGGAATAATGGCATTAAATTTCTCTTTTAAGATTTTGTTTGCTACATGAAATTGTATTTGTTTTCAGTTTGGCTTCTTTGAAACGTGAAGACAGCAAAATACGAGCAGCAAAGATATTGCGAAGATTAAATGAGCCAGACAGTTATGCAGAGTGTTATCCTGGGTAATATAAATAGTTATCATTATATAGAATTTATATTTCAAATTATCAAAACAAATAATGCTTAAGGGATTGAGATAAGTTAATAATTTTTTTTTTGATTTAAATTTGCTTCTTTTCTTTTTCTCTAAAATTAAAATGAAGTGCCCCTGAAACTGCTGATGCCATTGATGATAGTGACGATGAAGTGGATTACACTAAAATGGACATGGTACGTTCTAGAATGGTTAATGGTTAAATAAGAATTACCGGTATTAACAATATCCTATATATTTGTGTATAATCCAAAAAGTTGTATTTAAAACGGTAATGTACGAGGGAGAGTCAGAAATTATCTGCGATGTAGCTATAACTTTTATTGCAATACAAGTAGGAAACTGAACTTAACATCATTTTTCAATATAGTCCCCTTGCTTTTCAACGCACTCGGTCCATCGTTGCACAAGGTTCCTGATGCCCTCAGAAAAAAAGGTTTTCGGCTGAGCAGCAAGCCACACATGCACCGTATGCTTCACTTCTTCGTCTGAGAAGAATCGATGGCCCCTTTAATGATTCTTTGAGTGGACCAACAAGTGGTAGTCAGAAGGGGCCATGTCAAGTGCACGTTTAATGTTGTTGTCATTTGTGGCCTAGATAGTCGTCCGGCTCCTTCCTCATGCGTAACACTTGGGCGACCATTTTTGAATTTTTCAATCCATTCGTAGACACTCCGTTGTGGCTGTTCTCGTATTGTGCCGAAAGTCTTTGGTGGATTGCGGCCCCTGATACACCTTCCGACCACAATAACCTGATCACTGCTCGCTGTTCCTCCTTGGTGCAAACTTCTAATGGAGCGGCCATGAATAATCTGCAACAACAAACGTATAAATAGAGGAATTAAGATAGAAATTTCATAGCATGAACACAACAGCATAATAATAAAATACATGAGGCCAGAGGTCCGATGTCAACATTGCGGATGATTTCTGACTCACTCTCGTACAAGAAGCATAAAGATTGAAGTAATTGATTTCACGCACTTGCCAAATTGGTGTTCATGAAATCAATAGGCAGTATCGTGATATGCACATGTGTACATGTAGTATGCTCTGAGGAGTGTATTAGGCAGGGAAGCTGCATATTTCGATACCTCCTATTGCTTTTGCATAACTTAGGTTTTTTTTCAGTGGTAGGAATTTTAAGTTGGATGTCTATACTTGCTCATTGAAGTCCATAATCATTCATTTTTTATTTTTTGATCTGATTAATGCACTAATCCTAGAGGATATCAACTCAAGTTTTAAAGCCCAGAGTTTCAGGCATTCTTTTTATGTTAGAGTTCAAAAAGCAATAGATTTAACCTAATAATTTGAAAAGCCATTAAAATTAGTTTGAAATTATACCATTTATTATTTAAGTGCATTAAATTGAACATTTAACACAGCATTCATTTAGGTGATGTTTAGTTTGTTTGATTTAACTGGACATTACTAGAGGAAATAATGCTTGAAAAGTACTTTTAAAAAGCTTAAAATATAATGTCAAAAGCAGGGAGTTATTTGAAGATTAATATGTACAGTAGAACCTCGTTTTTACGAATTTCAGGGGATCAATAATATTTATTTGTAAAATCCGAACTTCGTAAATAATAACCCCCCCCCCAAAAAAAACAAAACAAAACAAAAACCACGTAAATAGGCAGTATTTTTAATACAAATAGGCTTATACACTGATTAAGTATTCGAGTTTTGAAAATATTTAGGAATTGTTGTCTGATGCATATTTGATGTTATATCATTATTTAAGTAGTTTGAAAATTCAAAAAAACTATCAAAAATATCATCTGGTACATTTATTAGTTGCATACAGATAGTTTTTTAGAGTTTCTAAGGAGCTTTTAATTTGTGAGGATGTTGCTTTGAATGTCGTATTTTCCAATTTCTCGTCAATTGTCATCTTCCTGTTCTTCTTTGCTGCCATCTTTGATAAGATCACAAATTTCGTTATCGTTTAACGTCGGAGAAGTTAAAACTTCCACATCAATATTAACAAACTCGGAGAATTTAGATTGAAAATACAGCTTACTTTTCAGGATTTCCCACTCTTCAAATCCTTCAAATTCGCTTTCATCTTCGGGTGAGACTGCAAGTTCAGTTTCACTTTCGTTTGCATAGAGAGCCTAGAAAGAGGAAGCACTTCTTCTTTCTAGGCTCTCTTGATTCCATTACTTATTGCGCCCTCTGTTGGCGATGGCGGAAACTAGTCCAGTTAATCACCGATCACTACGGCGATAACATAGGCCAAATGAACAAAAAAAAATTTTCACTTTTTTAGTAAAATTTTTTACTACCAATTACAACTTCTAACTTCGTAAAATCCGAATTCATCGTAAAAACACTTCATAAAACTTAAAGTTTATTATACGGAAATTAACAGGAAGGGGTCGGGATTTCAGAATTACTTCGTAAAATCCGGAATTTCGTAAAATGAGAGTTCGTAAAAACGAGATTCTACTGTATAAGTATATCAGTGTAACAACAAAGGAAGAAATACATCGGTGTATTTTAAAGACCAGTGGTTATAGGGACCATCATTTATTAGGACCAAATGTTTCTAGGACTAATTCAAGACTTAGCTTATTTATTGTTTGTAGACCAGTTGTTATTGGGACTAGCTGGATGTATGGTTCAATTATCCAGTATGCGCTGTATCAAAAACTGGTTCAAAGCTTCACTTCCAGTACAAATCAGTGTAGTTTCAAGTCTTTTTCTTCTATCTTCAAAATGAATTACACATTATATTAGTTTCTTTAGTGTATACAGTATTTTTAAACTTGTAAGTCAAATACATGTAGTAGGATTTTTTTAATCTTGTTTTTTTTTTGTGTATTTTTTAGGGCAATAAGAAGGGCCCAATAGGACGTTGGGATTTTGATACCCAAGAAGAATACAGTGAATACATGAACCAAAAGGAAGCTTTGCCTAAGTAATTAACATGGCAAATTTGTGATATCATTGCGGTTTCATTAGTTTCTTAAGAATTTATAAAACAAGAAAAATGTTTCTGGCAATGCTTTTCAGGGCTGCTTTCCAGTACGGTGTTAAGATGGCAGACGGTCGTAAAACTCGGCGCACTGGTAGCGGAAAGAAAGATGAAAAGGCAGAATTAGATAGAGAGTGGCAAAAAATCAGCCAGGTAATTTTTATTTTGCATTTTCATTTTGGCATCACCAGGTCTAAGTATTTGTTTATGAATTTTATTATCGTCTCTTAAACCGTCTTGAGTTATGAAGTTTAAAGGTAAACTCCACGGAAAAAATCGACTTTATTTTTTTTGCGTCATAACGTTAATCCAGGTTAATAGAGTATTTATCATTCAAAATTTTTCGATTTTTCCTAATATTTTATTAAGAAAAATGCCTCGGAAAATTGAAAATTTGCGTGGGATCTTCCATTCCTTCTCCACAGAACACGGCAGAACAAGCTGTCGTTTCCTGCCGCGAGAGCCTCGGGGAATTTCGTCGCCGAGATTCTAGTCCCTTAGAACGATTCTACATGTCGTAAGATTTTGCTAACCTGTTTTATGTCAGAACGCCTTCAATTTCTTCTCTGTTTGGATGTGTAAATAGACAGTCTGATAGAAATTTCACGTTTCATAGATTTCCAGAATCAGAATCGATTAAAAAACAGTGGATTAGTTTTTGACAGTGAGGGAACTGGTATCCAACTCCAAACAGCATTGTGCTCATTTTGAAGCGTCTTGCTTTGTCTACGCATCCGCGGTTTAAAATTCAGTATCAATTCAAACAAGAAAATCGCCGAAACTAGATCACATATAAGGTGGAACTAGATGCTCTTCCAACTCTAAACGGGCCTGGCGTTCTTCAAGAACAACGACCGCAACAGCACTCGTTAAGTGCCAAAGGAATGAGAAGGTAAGCCTATCTGCACACGTCGACGTGGCAGGCAGAATATCCCATTTCACGGTTTAATGCATAGGGCTGTATATCGCAGAAGTTGCAGTAGCATTTAATTCTGCTAACGGCCCTTATATATCACTGTCGCTGTTATCAAAATCGCAGTCGTCACTACTGGTCTTGTTTCATATCCATAGTCCATTGCGATGCCCAACTGACAACTAACCGATAGCGTCCAATGTGTGACGTCACGAATTCGAAACTCCTTCGCACTTCTCGGCAACTTATGACATAACACTTTCTGAACCATGGTGCCAGTGTGTATCGCAGGGGGAGAGGGAAAATGAAAGTTTTTTATATATTTTATCAATTTTGAGTAAGAATTGAAAATTTTTATACATGCTACGTTGTTATTGAGACTTTCATCTTTCATTTTAAACAAAGTTGTTTTGGGTGTGGAGTTTACCTTTAAATAGGAGTTTATTAAAATTATATGCTATTGTAGAATATTTTTAAGTATTTTTTAAAAAGTCGATGCAATATATTTTTTTAATGTCGATGGTTGAAGAAAAAAATAACTGAAGTTGTTAGCATTTGCAGTAGACTGTCAAAATTGTACTTATGTCTTTTGTTGTACTCTTTAGTTTAAGGGCTTGGAGAATGGGGAAGATTGTATTACATTTCTCAAGCAAAACACCAGATGGCGAATTGTACTACCCATCCTAAAGCAGCCATTTTTAATGATAACCTACGGGGAAAACGGCGGTTTTAATTGACTTTTTTATAAGTACGAGAGGAAACAATTCGGTTTTCAAAGATTTATTAAAATTCAATAATAAACGAAAATTGTTAAAAAAAAATCTTTTTAAGTGCCAGATGGATTTTCTTATGAAAATTCACTTAAAAAATACCGCTTTTTTTAAACATCATTTTGCTGAGCTACATAATTTATTAATTCCATAAAAATGTTTAGCCTGGCATTTTTTAATTTGAGAAAGCAATAGCTATTGCAAATTGTTAAATTTTCACTTCTGTTAAAATTTTTATTACAAATTTATTTTAAAAATTCATTTTAATTAAAAATAAGAACGTGTGAAAAAGTGATAGATATCAATAAAGATAGTGAGACATTTAATATTTTTAACATCACCATTTTTATTAATTCAGAGCAAAAAATTGTAGTTTCTCCCATAGGTTAACATTAAAAATTGCTGCCTTAGGGTGGATAGTACAATCTGCCATCTGGTGTCTTCTGATGTCTAAATTCTTCCCCATTTCAAGCTTATTTTCTAAAGGCTTTAAGAGCAATTTGATATGAAAACTTTTTAGATCATCATATGATTATGCTTGATGTTTTTGAGCATGCAGATGGAAAGTTTGAAATATACAAAATCTGGTACTCTCTGTGTATAAGCAACTTAATAGCTTATTTCTAAAAAGTATCGTACTATTTTGGATTCCAGCTTTTCTTTAAATCAATTAAACATGTAAAATTTTGGAGTAAAAATTTTTTGAGTCAGGAGGGGTATCTTGATAAGTTTTACTATGACAACATTATTTTAGAGGAAATATTCCGACAAGGAATTATTTGATTCTGCTTTATTAAATCACTGGTTAGTAGAATCAGATGCTTATTAGACACAAAAACATAAACCAAATCACTTTCCATAGACATCTAAGTAAAATTCGACCCTTAATAGAATCAGCGGTTTTGTTTATAAGAATCATTCTACCCTTCTCCCCCTTTTATGTCTGTGGACTTGGTCTTTGTTTATTGAATTGTTGGACATGGCCATCCCCTCCACTAGTCCACATTCAGAGCATGAAGACGTGAATATCTCCAAAGAAGAAACACGCTGCCTTCCAAATTGCAGTCAGCGAGATGCTGCCAAAGCACTGGAAGTTTCACAAGCTGCTCTTTAAGCGCCTTGCAAAACGTAAGGCAAGCAATCCGGATGTTGTGCAGAAATTTGGAACTGCATGTAGAAACACGAGAAGTCAACCAACTATACAGGGTGATTCTAAAAAAGTGTGTATAACTGTAAGTAATGACAGAGGTGACCAGAATGAAGATTTTCTTTTAATTCAATGTGGGTCCGAATTTAAACGCTAACTGAGATATGAACAGAAATAAAAATGCCGCCACCAAGATCAACAAGTTAATAACTCGGGTTCTGCAATGCCTAGACTAATGAACTTTGGAGGAATAATAGGGTACATAAAACTCTGTATACCGTTAAATTTTAATCAAATTCCAACGAGTAGTTTCCACTCAGCTTCGTAACACGTGCTGGTTACGCACTCAACATCGTAACTCGTGCTGGTTAGTACTCGCATATGAGCACTGTTACGATTTTGAATGCTTAACTCGGAAACTACTCGTTGGAATACAATCAAATTTTAACGGTATGCACAGTTTTATGTACCTTATTATTCATCCAAAATTCATTATTCTAGGCGTTGCAGAACCCGAGTTATTAACTTGTTGATCTTGGTGGCGGCATTTTTATTTCTGTTCATATCTCAGTTAGCGTTCAAATTCGGACCCACATTGTATTAAAAGAAAAAGTTCATTCTGGTCACCTGTCTTTGCTTACAGTTATACACACTTTTTCAGAATCATCCTGTATAAAGTGAAGAAGGATGTTATTTCACAACATGAAATTTCACATAAAGAACATTTTTTAAGTTTATAATCATTCAAGTACTGTTTTGTAATAATATTCAGTTATGTTTACCATATCCCCCCGCAGGTTATACACTTTTTACAACCTTGAGAGGGGGGGGGTGCAGGGAATATAAGGGAATATACTAATATCACATATTGGATACCCTTCAGGCAATACAAATGATGCGAGGTTTCCAATTGTTTTTAACATAAAATTCGAATTTACAGGGGTGCAGGGTATATTCAAGAAAATAAGGTTTATGATTTGATTCTGTATGTTAACATGCATGTTGTCTGAGCTTTAATTAAAAATTACATTATTTTGTGCTTCATACCTGTCAAAAATATTTTTGGATTATTAGATTCAGTTGGATGTTAGAATTTCCCAAAGTGATTCCAGTAGGCGGAATCCACTGCATATTCACTTGCACTATAATGTAGCTGGACATAGCATCGATTGGCTCTTGCATCATACAACTGAAGGGTGATTCAAAAAGTACTTTTTTTTTTTTTTTTTTTTTTGTTGTTGGTTTTTAATATCATCCTATTTATTGCGGACTAATGTGAATGCATGGAGTAGGTTATATGTGCAGAGTTTTCTGAAAGTTTTTTGGTTTTGAAATGGTTAGAAATGTTCTATGTGGCTTCCTTGCATGGCAAGGCAGATATCAATTCGAGTTCTGATTCTACACAAACATGGTTAATGACTGGAAAGGATAAAGGAGGTGTTTGTTGACGTATTGGTAAAATGAATTTCTGAAAATAACAAAATATAGAAGACAATATTGTATATCCACAACGTATAATATTAGTCAAAGATAAGAACTGATGTTGAATGGTGGTAGGTAAAAGATAGGAAAAGATAATGTGTCGAGAGGAAAATGTCAAGGGACAGATCGAAGGACATCGGCTTGAAATTAATTAAAAAAAACATGGAAACGAAACTGTGTCATTGGTGATTTTAAAGTTGAATACTACTAATTTACAATTGGTGTTACTGTCTGGTTAGGTTCCTTTAAACACTTAAATCATTGCAGATCGAAGGACATCGTTGTTGCGGTCTATTTACTTAACAAAAATATAACTCTCTTCTACCACAATTGAGTGCTCTGCCAAAATGTTGGCATATGAAGACTTTTAAAAGGATGCCTCTTTAAGAATTTTTTCCCTCTTTGTGTCTTCTTTACAGAAGTTTTATTCTATTTTTTGACTTTAATCCAGACTTATGTGCCAGCAGTGGTATCTTAAGAAACTCCTTTAAAGAAGTTCATTCAATTTTCAGTCGCTATGTTAATTACTTGTGAGAGTACAATACTGTCTCTATCTTCTTGTTCACTTTATTTTATTATTTTCATATCCCGTTATATACTTTTCTTTCTTTCATTTTTAGTTCACTTTTTCCTTAGACAAATAACTAATATATAAACTTTCTTTATAACATTAGATCATCGCAAAGCGCAAAGCTGCTGCTCTTGATGGAGGGTAAGAATGTTGATTCTATCGTTTTTATCTTTAATTGTTATTTCAAAATATTAATTTTGTTTTTTAAAATTTCTAGTGAGCCTGAATACAAAATACCTAAGTATTGAAGAAGTATTTAATTTTTTTGTGTATTTATAGCACATACTGCAATTGTAATATAAAGAAAATTGTATTTTATTTTTACATTTACAAACTATTTCATTATTGGGAAATAAAAATGCTACAAGTAATGCAGTTGTGTTATTATATTTATTTACATTGACAATATATGAAATTATAAAAGGGCATGATGAAAATTTAATCTTCTGAACATTTTATTTAATAGAGATGAGAATATAAATACATGTACAGTCAAACCCTCTTATTATGAAACCTCTTAATATGAAATTTTCTCCGATCCCAGT
Source organism: Rhysida immarginata (assembly GCA_023313115.1). NCBI lineage: Eukaryota > Metazoa > Arthropoda > Chilopoda > Scolopendromorpha > Scolopendridae > Rhysida > Rhysida immarginata. The sequence goes on along the minus strand of JAHWFO010041953.1, from coordinate 1,822,503 downwards.
CTCGTGTATAACATATTAAATTGGTCATTTAATGTGATTATTTATTTTTATATTTTTTTAATAACCCGAGTCTGCATAATATGAAGAAAAAAAAGAGAGGAAATTCATTCCAAGAAAGTTAAATTATTTGAGTTTTTACTGTATAAAAAAAAAAAAAAAAAAAAAAAAAAAATAATAATAATAATAATAATATTAATTTCGGTTCTTATGCTGATTTCGAATTTTGATTAATTCTTGTGTAAAAATAAGAACAAAGAAGCATGTCAAATTAGATTCCCACAAATTCTGTGAATGTCGAAATTTATGCCATCCAATGCAGCATCACACTTACACCCTTTGGATCAAGGGATTATCCATTCCATGAAGCATATATTACATAAAAGATGGTACAGGACATGATTCACACAATGGATGGTGGACAGAAGCAGACAAAATGGAGCATCTTGGACACTATACTGAATGTCACTGAAGCATGGTGTATACTCTGAACAAGTGCCATCGCAAACTGCTTTAGGGGTAGATGGGACATTCTGATGACATTGAGGAATCTACTTGAGCCAGAATTGGAAGAGTTGACTCATTGAATGGTACCTCCTTCAAAGACAAATAGAGAATCCGGGCTGTCTGACATTCCAGGAATATGCCAAAATTGTTGAATTGGAGCATTATCGAAATCAAACTGAAAAAGAAGCAGAGTGATGATGACTATGAGACCAAAAATTCACACCATCTAACAAGCATATGTTGTCACTTTAAAGGATTTTAAGTTGTATGTTCTACATGGCAATGATATTCCACCAGATCTTTTCCATTTATATGGTTCTGTGAACGGTGCTATTATAAAAAAATTTATATTCGTTCATGTAAACAAATATCAATAACCATCACACATGTTTTTCTGAAATAAACAATTGAAGAATATTTTGAGATTATTAATACGAAAAACCGGATAATATGAAAATTGTTTTGAGTCCCTTGAATTTTGTAATAACAGGGTTCGACTGTACTTCTAAAATCAGTTTTTTAGAAATAAATGTGCACATTTCCATTAATGCTTGGATAATTTCAGAAGTCTGTGTCACAGTTGTTTGGACTGTAATTCATCCAGAATAGTGATATCCTTTTTTTATTTATTTATTTATTTTTATTTTTTTTATTTTATTTTATTTTTTAATATTGAGGGATGAGTGTATTAATAATCTGATAATGTCAAATTAATGCACTTCAGAATCAAGCCTATTTTCATCCATCAGAATCAATTTTCATGCAATTATCTATACTTGTGTTGTAATATCAGCTATTCCATGTGATGAGGCACTCATTTATTATTTATACTTTCTATTTTTATAATACACAACATACACTTATTTTTGATTGTGCTTATAGGCATGAATTCTAAATGTATTGCACATCAATCATTACTAATCGATCAGAACTAATTGGGAATTGTGACTTTGGGTTCTGTCTTTGACCACATTACCGATAGTTGTGGTCAGTGTGTGACTTTGGTTTAAAATTCAGTTTTGGTACACTTGATTGTTTGGTTTAAGCTTTCATTTGCCATAAATTAAAAACTGCTCACGTGGGTACAAAACTCTGTTGATTTCATCTTCTTTCTTATTTTCGTTTATAATTTAAGACCGTTCTTAAATATTCTTCAAAAAATAAATAATAATAATAAGGCCTTAAGTATTCTTCTAAAATATTTTTTATGATATAAGCATTTTTAAGTCTAATAAGGCCTTATCAATTGAATGACTTCATCTCTTTTCTCTGATTTTATGACTTGATTTTTTTGTGGCCGCAACAGCAAAGTACGAAATCCTGAGATTCATTACAAAGACTAGTTGAAATCCACTTTGTAGCCTGCTCTCGACTGAAAGGGAGACATAGATGAAACAACTTTTGTCTGTGTGATAATTTCTTTTCACTTGTTCATGTTTCAAAATGCTTGAGGTGGCGCACGACATCTTTTTTGGTGATTATTCCCAGAAGACGCCTGAAATATATAGTGGAACAGTTAATTTTGAATGTAATAATAGAATTCGTTGGCAATACAAAATACTTATTGATGATATAATATTGAAATTATTAGAAACATCTTCAAATTATCAAGTTTTCTCTCGATGCTATGTTTTATGTAGTCCAGAGTACCCTTTGAGAATGTTAAATAATGTAAAGCTACATAATATAACACAAAAAAAAAGAAAAGAAACCACTATTACACATAAATGAATTTATAAAACATAAAAGAAAAGACTGGTTCTCTTCTCAGTTTAAAGCCACTTTGAGGAATTAAGAATTTGTTGCATTTTAACAACAATAGGAGGAAGAAATATCAATTTTAACATTTTTCTTGGGAAAAACCCCAGAATTGTTTAAGAATAATAACTGATTATTCTAGGTGGTTACAATTAAAGTGACACTGTTCACGGTAGACCAGTGGAGGCATACTCTATCATGTGGAGACATTTTAATGTACATAAATCGTGACAACAATAAGGCAAAGAAATCTGGACGTCCTATTACGTTATTGTACTCATATTAACATATCTGCCAAGTATCACTGTTGTACGTGTGTTACTGTCTGGATTAACCATCATGAGAAATGTCACTTTTAAATAATAACAGACATAAATAACATATCACTGAATTTTGTTTTTCCCAGGGAAGTTTTGTATATCCATTTCCCAGGCAATGTTTGCATGAGCATGTTTTTTGTTTCATTTCCAGAACACTTCCCTTGTGTATTTGGTGTATAAGTATCTTGATATTTTTTTTAGGGAAAAATAGTCACTGCGTATTTTATTATCTTATGAAATTTAAAGTGCAAATGGAAAAATTAAGTATTTATTAGTTAATTTCTCTATTTAATTATTAAATGGTAAATCTGAAAAAAAAGTAAATGTTTAGAAGAATGCCATACAAAAATTCAAATGAATACAACCTACATTTATTATGGAGCCTAAAGCAAATAGTAATGTATTTCTAAGCAAAGTAACATTTTAAATTAAGAGTAGTGGTATATATTTCATATGTTCTTACCCTTTGTGTGTTACTAATAGTTGACGAAAACCCATTTTCTTAAACATATCAACGACGGTTTCCATAGGTGTTTCTTTGGAGATTGTAACTGTAGCCTATAAATTATAAAAATTCAGTTGTTTTAGGGGGGGAAATATTTGTCCTTACTAGCTTATTTGGCATCAAGGGCAGATGAAGAGAATTCATAACTTGCTACCTACAATGTAGGTGCTAACCAAAGTTAAACAAATATTTCAATGAGCAATTAGTATGTGCTATTTAGGGAAATCTTCATGCATGTGCATTAGTTTCAGAAGAACATGCTCAATGCAAAGATGAGCTACCTTTTACAAGATATGAAAACAGTTTCCAGATCAATGGCTATGTGTGCATCTCTGTTATGTGTTTTCTACAAAGTAAATTTTTCATTACTTTATATATAAATGAGATAAATTTTATTTGGCTTTTCTCTAATGTATTTCAGTATAAATATCACTTAAGGATTATTGCTGGTATGAACAGGGCTTAGGTTCTTTCCACACACTCTTGGTCTTCATCTGCTTTTGATAGCTTTTATGCTTGAAAGTTTAAACAGATTACCAAATCAACAAGGCTGCTGAAATCTAAGCTCATTGGAGATTGCCCGCATGGTTCTGGCGGATTTAATCTTCTAGTAAATAAAACTTCAACATCATCCAACTCGCTATGTAGTTTCCTTTCCTTTCCTTGAAATAAATAAATAGGGAATAAGTTGAACAAATATGAGATCAACAAATTGATAGTTCTTAGTATTGTTTCTATCAATGAAATTGGTAGACTTTACAATACAATAAAATCTTGTAAACATTCCAAGGAGGAGCTTTAGCAGTGAAGCAGAAATATATTTATACATTTATTAAAAAGCAATTAATCCCCCCGCCCCTCGAGAAGGATACGGCAAGTCGTCTATTTATACTCCCTTTATCTCCACTTTTTACCTCTCCCCAAGTTTTTTTTAATGAATAAATTGAATTTCTCGAACATAATATGTAGAAAATATAAAAAACCTCGTTGTATCTTCTTACCTTTCTCATCATTTCCGAACGTATGATATATCACATTCCAAATGTTGCCATAATTCAAAGGATCAAGTGACTTCCGCCCCCGCAAATCCGATCCCAATGGAACAATTGGGCCTAAACTTCATAGCAATGTAGATCTTGCCTAGAGGAATCTGAATACTAGGGAGAGTAATTTCTTGTTAATAAATGTATAAATGTATTTCTGCTTCACTGCTAAAGCTCCTCCTTGGAATGTTTACAAGATTTTATTGTATTGAAAAGTCTCTACCAATTTCAAACGCTACATAAATATAGTGAAGTTCTATCTTAGTTTTATATAAATATTAAAAATGCATTTTTGCCACAATTTCAGCAAAAAAAAATTTATTTTACTAATTAAATAAAATAGCCAGCTCAGTGACCGAGAGCACTAAGGCGCAGGTCTTGTTGCTCTCGAAACCAGCAAATTGCAGGTTCGAATCCTGCTGAGCGCATGGTTATTTGCTTGTCCCTATCTTAACAAACTTGGAAGACCAAGTAAAATCTCAGTAGGCTGATTTTCTACTATGCTAAATTTCCAATAGATCTAATGGTTATTTAACATCCTCGACACCAGAAGGTAAAAGGAATAGAAAAGGGATTAAATATAGTGTGATTATAAAGCCTTGGGCAGGTTCAATCTTGAAATACTTCACTTTTATTAAAATACAATTTTAAATGTAACTGATAAAGATTTATTGCTAACTAAAAATAAAAAATACACTCAAAAATATCTTCCCATAGGCCTTCTGAACTCGTTGGGAAATGGCTACTTTTCATTCTTATGAAAAATAAATTTTTTTAATATTATTGAAGCTTTCTTTTCTTTTTCCCAATATTCTAAGCAAAATTATGAATAGAGAATGCTTTAATGGACTCACTTAAGGCAATAATGATGTCTTTCCTGAATACAAATCCAATAAGATATTGCGATTCTTTAGAAACTACCACGGGAAAGCCGTTAAATTTGTGATTCCTAAGTATGGAATCTGTTGCAAAAAATTAAAAAAAAATTAATAATTAACCCAGCTTCAGTTTTTTTTAAAGTTAATTTTTGAAGTCAGTCTTACCAATTTCTTTCACTGGCATTCCATCTTGTGTAAAGACAACAAGTGGTTCATTGTATCTGTTAAATTAAATGGTTCATTCTTAACAATTATTGCATCATTTTTATTTACAAGTAAATCATAGGATACAATGATAATGACTTTTCAATAAAATAAGATCTCACCCAAAGAGATCTACTGTATCGGAATGAACAACCAAAACAATGGCTTAATATAGGCACATCAACGGTATTCATCTCATATTTATTGGAACGAGAGATAAGTAAATTACACAACAAAAGGTTTTCAAGATGAGAAATGTAGTGAAGTTATTACGTAGTTTTGTAAATATCATAAGCTAATACAAAGTTATTCATTATTAACTATCGGAAGAATGAAGCTACTTATTGGTTTTGCCATGTCCATCTGCCTGCACCCTTCATATTTGCTACATTTTTTGACTTGGAGGTTGAAATTCAGAATGTATCATACTATGGGGACGTCCTCCTTCACTATTTTATATGGTTTGGTAATGTCCAATGGGGTCGGAGTGACGGGGTGGGAATTAGAGAGGACCAACTGGTCTATGTAGGTATGAAGTTTGGACCAATTTGTCCCAGTAAGGTCGGAGTTGTGGGGATAGCAGTCAGTTGGTCTTTAGAACTACACATACCGGCCAATGAATTGAGACCTTCGTTCAATATGGTATTGATCCTCCTTTGGCTGTAATTAGAGAACATACACGGTTTGGCATGGACTCTACAAGGTGTTGCAATCGCAGACCATGCATTCGTCAGAGAGACCTTCAGGTCCTGCATGTCCCAAACATTCTCGATCGGATTCAAATCCGGACTTTGCGCTGGCCACGGCAGATGTTGCAACTCGGTGTCATGTTCAGAAAACCACTCCTGAACAATTCTTGCTCGATGGACAGTAGCAGTGTCGTCCATGAAGAACCCGTCACCATTTGGGTACAAATGCACCATTGCAGGATGGACTTGATCTGCAACAATGTTCAGGTAGTCTTTGGCTTTCACCCGACTGTCAAGGAATATCAGGGAACCCTTGCCATACAAACAAAACATGGCCCATACCAAGACACCTCCTCACTGTGTTCACGACACATGAGGGGTCCATCGCTTCGAGGGGCTGCCGCCAAATTCTCTGCTGGCCATCGGTGCAAAACAATGTATAACGTAAAAAACTTTTCGGGAGTTGGAAAAAATTATTACAACAACCAGAAAAATTGAAAAGGGAAAGAAATGTGGATAAAAGTAATGGAATAAAATAAATAAAAGACTCTTTGACCACAACAAAATTACAAAAGGAAATTGTTGAAGTGCGTCTGTTCCTTTGTTTATTATTGGCCGCTTTTCTCTATAAATACCCGCTCTGTTTATGTTAAATTCAGTATCTTCGGGTTTTTCTCCTGGTTACTCCCTGTTTTTACCTGCTGAATGATGAGAGCTTCGCCCTCTAAAAGCGCTTACAGGATAAGGTCGTATTTTTCCTTTTGTAATTTTGTTGTGGTCAAAGAGTCTTTTATTTATTTTATTCCAATGTATAACGTGACTCGTCCGACCACATCACCTTTTTCCAGTCGTCTACTGTCCAGTCACACCGTTCCGCAGGCGACTTCCCATCCCTATTCGCTTCAACTCTCGGCGCATTGTTCTGGAGGAGATGGGTTGGCGATGGTCCTTCATTGAAGTCTGCCGTCAGTTGCTCCACAGTATACCTTCGGTTTTGCCGCACAATCCGTATCAGACGACGTCGGCCCCTGTCTGTGTTGATTGTTTTTGATCCACAATTGTGCCGTTTCGACAACTCTTGTGGATTCCGTTTCCACACATTGAACACCTTGGTGACCTGACCTTTTGAGATACCAGTCAGTTGTACTGTTCTGGAAATCGTAGCTCCAGCTAGACGGGTTCCCACAATAACTCCTTTTTGGAACTCAGACAGGTCTGCGGTTTTCCCCATTTTGCTCAACTTGAGCAGCTGCAGCTTATTCCTACCCTGTACCTGCAGCTTGGAATAAGCATGTATCTCACATGATTGCATTCATTTGCATATCACAATCGTTTCTGACCTGTGACCCCGCTTTACATATCAGTGCAGTAATTCATCACGGGTTTCTAATTCATTGGCCAGTGTGTATATTAACGTTTTCAAATGGCATGTGAAATGTCATTCGATCGTAAATGATGAGAAATAAAAGAAGATGAGCTCTTTTACATTTTCCAAATACTATGTTCAACTCGACCTTTTAATTAAATCCATCAATGTCAATAATGTAACAATAATAATATACGATCTTTCTATTTATATTGTAATCGAAATCATATAACTATAAATTAGTATTCCCTCCGGAGACCACACACGTCGGCCTGTTGGCCATACAGGCTCCGGATCGGGGTCAATGTAAAAATTCTTCTTCTTCTTAAATAAAATAATAAATAAATGTACATTCCAATGATTATTTTAATACCAACTGTTATAGAATGTTTGGTATATTACATTTTTTATAAGTACCGACTTTTAATAAATGTCCTGCCTAAATGTTGAGTGTCTCGGTTTTTAAGTCTTAGGGTGTGTTTGTTTATTGCGAAAAAAACAAGCGGAACACTCAAAATTTTTATTAAATGTCGCGACTGTCCCACTAAAATCGAGACGAATGGGAACTCTAATTTAGGTAGTAGCGTCATTCCAAAATTTTATGTTGTTCATAAAATTTAATAATCTAATAAAGATGATAAACGAATTAAAGGAAAATTTACTACATGTACCTGGGTTTCATTGCGTCATCAGCTACAGTTGTAGAATGAAACTCTTCTTTAATATCAATAAATGGGTAATCATTTAGAACGATAAGCGCTTCAAAGCTATTTTTCATGTAAAGGAAAATTAATTTTATTTATTAACTTATTGTTTAAATTATTTTTTCAAACAATTATTTTATTGGATTAACTTTTTTTTTCATAACGATGAAATAGATCTTCATATTTTCTATTTAAAATTTTGGCTCTTTAAGCTCATTGTACATTAACTTTAAGAGAAAACGGTTCAAAGGAATCAATGAATTGCTCTTTATTCTTTCGAAGTGTTGAAAATTTAATAATCTCTAAAAAATAAAGGCAACATAATATGGAGGGTGCACAGATAGTACCTCATCTCGGGCATTACCTCCCACTATGGCTGCTAAATGCTAGTGACATCTGAGCAGAATGGTCCTTCGTATCAGACACACATCACTACGTCAGTTAACAGCCACATTCAGTGAGGGGCATACTAGAAACTTGTCAATGAAGTCGGTGCAGCGAAATTTGGCACTGATGGGATATGGCAGCAGAAGACCTACAGAATGCCTTCACTCACAGCATCGCCATTGGACCTTAGATGGCTGGAAAAACGTAGCTTGGTCCGAAGAGTCACAATTCAAGTTGGTACAAACTGATAGTAGGGTTCGAATGTGGCGCAGATACCATGAGGCCATGGACCCAAGTTGTTAGAAAGGCACTGTGCAAGTTGGTGATGACTACATCATGGTGTGGGACGTGTTTACATGGCAAGATTTGGGTCCTCTAATCAAATTCAAACTATCGTTGACTGAGAATCGTTATGTCCAACTGCTGGTGACCATTCAACGATGGGATGTTCCAGGAGGACAAGGTGCCATATCACTGGGCCAACAATAATTGCGATTGGTTTGAGGAGCATTCTGAAAAATTCCAACGAATGAATTGGCCACCTGGATCACCAGACATGAACTCCTATCGCACGATCCATTCGCGCACAAGAGCCTGCACTTGCAACACTAACGCAATTATAGATGGCTATCGAGACTGTATGGCTGAATCTCGTCAGAGGACTTCCGCCGACTTGTAGAGTTCCTGCATTTCGCCGGGCAAAAGGATCTCCTACAGTTATCCCATGACTTTTGGCATTTCAGTGTATATATACCGAAGTTGAACAAAATAATGGAAACTCCTTTATCAATATAGCATAGGAACACTGTTGGAATGGAAGTTCTGGAGGATGGTTAATGGAATTTTATACCATTGGTCATGTAGAGGTAAAAGTAGTTCTGACGTAGAGATCTGACGAGGATCTGGTGTGTTCAGTGACCAGGGAAGATGTTTAACCTGGTCCTCAATCAAGATTGGATATTGCCAGCAGCATGAATGGGGCCAGTGCCATCCTGGAAAACAGTGTCTGCTGGTTTCTCAACATTTGTTCATAGTCATTGCCAGTCCTTTCAAGGTGATAATTGGGTCTGCAGAAAGCAACAATATGGCTCTCCATATTTGATGAAACCTCCATCATGCTTTAGTTTTGAAATCTGAAATTTCTTTAGGCATTTTCCACATAAATCCATTCAGTGACAGGAAAGTGAATGAAGAATGACTTCTGCTGATGAGTGGAAGACCTCATGATAAGTTTTGCACTCATTTTCTTTTTGTTTCATTCACCTGGATAATCAGGCTTTGTCGATTACAGCTCAGCCATAAATATTTTCTTTATGAAGCTTCCTCCACGCTGTTTTGGCAAAAATAGGATTATGAAACTGCAGATTGAGCTCTGCAGTCATAGATGCCAGATAGATAGGCACCAACAATTTATTTACTGGAAATTAGTAAGGTTGGATATAATACGAGGAGAATAAAGTACACATTATAGAGTAAAAATAAGATCATTTAGCAGCATCTACTGCTCTTATCTCAGAGAAATCACTGCAAAATAAATCAATGTATTATTAACGTTAGACAAGACTAAAATGGGATGTTTCCATTATTTTGTCTAATCCCTATAAATGATAGACATCATATAACATATTCTTAAATTTTGTTCTGGTTAAAATAAAGTTAATAGAGTTGCAAAGGGTGAGAACATTTGAGAACCATTTTAGAGAAAGGATACATTCCCTTTTCACACAAAGCATCTCCAACCCATTTACTGATCATAACTGCAGTCATGATAGGAAGAATGTATTTGAAACCTCCTGTGACTTCAAATATGATTACAACTAGGCCAACTGAAAGCAACAAAATTATTCCAATGTATTAATTAATTAAAAGATTACCAAATTCTATCAAAACTTAATATAAGTTCAGAAGTGTAATAAGTAAAATTCGATATTTGCATAAAATGAAATTTTGTATTAAACGTTAATTTCCAATTATTCTTGGAATTGATTTTAAAAATATACAAACATCTGTTTATTATAAGTAAATACCTGTCATGCGGGTAACACCACAAAGCATTGCAGCTGCACCAACCATTGCATAAAGTCCAGGAGTTATACAATCAGGTTTGCATTCGCTTCGAAAGATTACTAATGATGGATAATTACTGAAATGAAAAAAGAAATTAATTATACATTTTCTTGATTTTTTCCTTCCAATTTATGAAATGTTATGTATTTTAATTATGTACATGTAAAATAGTTCCATCACAGTTCCTACCATCCGTCCAAGAATTGCACCGATTGCAAGGCTAGGAATATATAAACCTGCAGGAATCTACATAAAAATTCAATGATTGAACAGAGATGAACAAATAGAAATTTTAAAAAAACATTGCTCACAATTTTAAACATTGATACATCAGAATAGTGCCTTTCTTATGTTTACCTTCATTCCAACAGTCCATATTAACAACAAAAATTTAATGATAAAGGTTAATGCTAATTGCCACATGGCTGTTTTTAAGCCATCAGATATACCCATGCGAATAAACTTGTCACTTGTCCTATTATATGAATAATCACTGGAAACATTTAAAAAAATAATAAATCGTTATACTTGCTAATTCTCTGTAGTATTAAAGAAAGAAGTGGTAAGTTTAATTTATTCGTTTGTTAACCTCAATCACATTCTTTTTACCATTTCTTTTTAAATCATTATCTTTCCTGTCTCTGAAACTTAGATTTATATTAACTCTTAGCTAATATATGCAAAGAGCCAGAGAATATATATTATTTTTTGCAAATGAGTTAAAAATCATCCCAAATTTTAATTAAGAAATCTAAAGAGGAAAAATTACTTGGAAGAAAGTAACTTTTATAATTGAAGTTAAAAGAAATAATTACTATGACATAAAAATAAAATTATTCTTACTCTGTATATAATTTCACATTAGAATAATATAAAAAATTATATATGGATATATTCTTTGCTCTCACTGATAAACAAGATACCTTTGCACAAAAGGATATTTTGGGAACTCTTCTCTTAATAATTTTGTCTTCAGTATTCATGGATTTAAACATCTTTTGAGTCTCTTTCATAGGCATGTACTTTAAATATATGGCAATTTTTATATATTGATTTTTAAATTCATTATTTGACATCTTGTTATGGCGTATTTGTACAATGTATTGCATTAGCGTTGGAAAATAGAGGGTATTTAGGGGTGGAAGGTTAACTTTAAAGAAACAAACATGCTCTAGGCAAATTTCTATGTTGTTTACATTTTTCAGGGCTACAATATTTTACTTAACATTTCAATGTTGAAACTTTTTTTTTTTTCATGATAATTCTTCATTATCCAAACTTTTTAATAATTATATTGATTTCTTACATTTTCCCCGTTTTCTAGAACCTTTATGACTTTTTTTTATTTTATTTTTTTATTATTATTATCATTTTCTTTTTACCCAGATCAAAATTTGAATATTTTTTAATAAGTATATTGATTCTCTAGATATTTTTAACTTTTCTTTTTTATTATTTAAATCTTTTTTAATTTTTTATGACTCATTCTGATTACTTGTCGTTTTCGTTTTTCCTTTTATTAACTTTAACTTTGGGCCCTGCGCTTGATGGGGGACAGCCTCTGGATTTTTCCATTTTTTTATAGCTTCTAGATCCTTTCAAAACTGTTACATTACATTCTAAATAAATTCAACATATTAATACAAGTTTTAATTTGGAATTATTTAAAATACACTATCCACCAGAAAAAAAAAAGTCATTGGGCATCCCAAGGTAACAATGCCTGCAGTTTATCCAGCAAAAGAAAAACTTTGTCAAGGCCGGGAACTTAAAAATTAGCCAATCAAAGCAATTTAAATCTATCATATACGGATTTGATTGGCTAATTTAGAATTTCATGATCTTGACAGTTTTTCTTTCGCTGGATGAACCTTAGTTTTGGAGAGCTTTGGAGAGGCAGATTGCGACCGGCCGGCCAGAGATTGTCGCTGGGCGATCGCTGGTGCGAGGTCGGACCTCGGAATTGCTTGTTCGCCGATGGTCCTACAGCTTCGAGCCTTGTTGTAGACGGATGGGTTCCCAGTCTCGTTCGGCATTGTTTGGGGGTGGCTTTGCTTGACACGTGGTCGATCCCCTCTCTGTCTCCTTGGTCTCGGCCATCTCTTTTCCTCACGCCGGGTCCTCACTGACTTTCTCCGTCTCATCAGCTGTTCCAGAGAATCATCGTAGCTCCGTCGGTAAGCTGAGATTTTTGTAGGCAAGTTCGCACCGATTTGCGTTTTACGGTCGTACTTTGCTGTTTTTACTCGCTTATCCGTCTTCTTGTTTTCTCCGTTTCCTACTTTATATTCCGGTTACCCAATCCAACTTTCACTCTGTCTAATAAAGGCGTTATCTATGGCCCAGTCAGTTTTCTTTCTCTTTCTCTGCTCACGAGAGCGCTCAGCCAGCAGTACTCTGAGGATGATTGTAGTATGATTGTAGGTAACATTTTACTTTTTTTCGCTTTGTGGGTTGAAAGCCGTGTTTTTGTTATGTTTTTGTTAAGTTGAACTTATATGGTGAACGGAATGAAAACCTCGTATCCTGGCTGGCACGGCACCACTTATATGGTGAACGGGACCCGAACCTTACCTCACGGCATCACTTATATGGAGAACGGGGCAGCAACGATCAGGAGAAACCCTGAATCCCAGGGATCACGGCACCAGTTATATGGGAAACGGGGAAAAGGGAACCACTACGATTTTGGCGAACGATTCAACGATCCTGAATTTGCGTTGTGTTAAGGATGGTAAAAGTGTATAGTGGAAATCAGGAGGTTGAACCACTACCAAACTCGCAATGAAGGACAAGAAAGAGCAAAAAACGCCAAAAAACAAGGTAAAAACAAGACTTAAACTTAAATAACGCATCAAATAAAAAGGCATAAAAAAGCAAAACAAAACAGTTTAATAAACAAAACAAAATAACAAAAGTAAATAACAATCAACAACAAAGCAATCAATCACAAAAAGCAAAGCAGTAACAACATAACAAAAACACGGCTTTCAACCCACAAAGCAAAAAAAAAGTAAAATGTTACCTACAATCATACTACCTAACACAGGGCGACAATCATCCTCAGAGTACTGCTAGCTGAGCGCTCTCGTGAGCAGAGAAAGAGAAAGAAAACTGTCTGGGCCATAGATAACGAGTGAAACAGATAACTTTATTAGACAGAGTGAAAGTTGGATTGGGTAACCGGGATATAAAGTAGGAAACGGAGAAAACAAGAAGACGGATAACAAGCATTAGGTGTCATGTTGCTGCAATACCATGTGGTGATATGAAGAGAATCATATTCAGCGGTTGAATTCGTCTGTGCAGGGCTTTGAATTAATCCCAATGAGCATTTTTAGGACTAGTTGGAACGGTGGGTAAGGTCTACAGAGCACCGGCTAACTTCCACATTATCACCTATGTCAGGTTTTACAAAAGGAATTGCGAAAAATTCCAATGAATATCCTGCATAACTTAGTTTCCAGAGAGTAGCTGCTGTTATAGCCGCAAGAAGTTGTATCACTAAGTTTTGACAATTCAAAAATCTCACAATTACTTTTTTCTAGATACCAAAACTAAGTTTAATACCAAAACTTATTTTGGATACCAAAACTAAGTTTAATTTTTAACTCACCAAATATTAATTTTATCACCATAACTGCATTTTCCAACTAAGAGAGCTATTAACTCACTAAGGTCGAATCTAAAGATAATAAATGGGTACATTATTAAACATTTTCAATCCTCTTCTACAAATTTAAAAAGGATATAAACTATTTACCGAGTATATTCAAGATGAAAGTTGGTTATTGCAGTAAGAAAAGTAATAACAACAACCTAAATATAAGAAAATCATTTAAAATTTTATGCTATTACATTTCTAATTTTATAAAATAAAATTTAAAATTTTTTAAATACCTCAGTCAATGGATGTTTCCCTAAACAACTTGTTTTTCTTAATTTGCATACACGAACATTTGCTTTTATAAAAAGAGAACCAAGAACGCCCTAAAAATAAGAATTATCATATTAGGTTAAAGTTATTAAATAAAATTCTGTTATGTCCTAATGAAAGAAATTCCAATTTAAAAATGTAGCCTTATGTCAGTGAATACTGTCTGTGCTTGTTTAGAAATATGCTATTCTTAAAAAACAAAAAAGCCATAAAGCTATTTTGAATAAATGAGGCATTTAAAGCAATTTGATTTTTATCTTAAGAATTTCAGCCGCGGCGTTTATTCAAATTAACTTCTTGGAGGGAGGCGATTATTTGAAGGCAGCGTTTGTTTGAGAGCGGCGTTAAATGCATTCATTGTGATTTATTTCACATTTCTAATACTTTTTCTTATTTTTTTTTAATTTATGGGTAAATGTTTTAAATTTCTATTTGTTTTCTTAAAAAATTACCTTGCATTTATCTTAATAATAAAAATTTCTTAAATAATAATAAATTGATAATTAATTTTCAAATAGTAAAAGCTGCGGCATTTATTTCACTTTAACATTTTATGCCGCGGCGATTAGTCAAAGAAATACGATTACTTGTATTTACCAGAACTTTAAAAGCGCTTTTATTATTAATATTTAAAATTGGTATTCAATTTTAACATAAGATTTTAAAATAAATTGAGGAGATACGATTCAAATTAATAACTATGAATTTTATAGCTGTTAACACAATTCCCAGGTTCTAAAATTTTTTTTCTTGTAAGAGAAACAAGAAAAGTAGGGAAATTAAAGAGTTCAGATTTTGATATTCGTCTTAATGACAATTTACTTCGATAGCCCACTTGGTAGAGGCGTCGACCATGCTAGTCGAGGTTCCTGGTTCGAATCCGGGTCGAAAAATTATTGACAATTTACTTAGTTATTGTTAACTGTAATGCTTGTGATTATTAATCATTTTTACCTTCAAGGAATTACTTTCTTCCAAAAGATAGCTTTTCAAGAAAAATTTTTAAATAAAGATTTTCAATGTAATTTTAAAATAGGTAAAATTTATATTATCTTGCCAAAAGCAATGAGACATCCTTTAGAAATGGAAAGTTTAGGTTATGATGTTGGGGATATTATGAAGCAAGCTACATTTTACATAAGTAAAAGACTTTAAAACATCAATCAAAGCCAGTTGCACATAAATGGGCCATAGAGAAGAATTGAGTGACTTTATATTTGGCACTGTCATTGGATGCAACTTAAGTGGGAAGTCAGTTTGTTAGATTTCAGGCCTTATTACCAAGCCTGCCACGAGTATTGTCTTTATAAGTGTAAGCGTAAGAGCACATAGGTAATTCTCATAAATTCATTGACAGAGATCGTTGACTGCTTCTTTTCTGACTTGCTTCTGTTTCCAGAATATATGACATTTGGATCAGCACCAGGAACCCATCATTAGCACCGGGATTATTTGGAGCATGAATCTCTCTACAAACTTTGGCAATCTGATGGTCACACATGGGATGCCCGGGAAGTGAAGCTACGTGCCTGATTGTGTTGTGTCAAATTTGGTGGTTAGAATTTTGGTTAGCATTAGACAATATAAGAATAGTTTAGCATGGGCCGATTTGTTTAGCAACATGGCAAAGCTCCCATTTACAAATCAGGATTTGTAACTGGATGATTCTATGAAATGGGCATAGAAGAACTTGAACAGAGTCCAAACTCAACCAACAGAACGCTTGTGCAATGAGTTAACTTAATGCTCGTTCATTTTAAAATTGGTAGAAACAGCACTAAGGACTCTTCACTCAACGAATTCGTTCATTTTGCCCAACATTAGCGTCTAAGTTAGCAAGTACTCTAAATGAGGAGTGGAACAAAATAACTTTCCAGACTTTCGTGAAAGCCTTCTTAATTGAGTATCGTGTGTGGTAGCTGCAAAAGGTGCCTGATGCCATATTAGGTTTATATAATTTTATTTAAATATTTAGTTTGTCAAGTATTCCAATTTTATTCCAACACTTTTGGCAAAGTAGTGCATCTGGTAGGTATTTTTTTAAAAAGCTTTTTTTTTTTAAATCGTAAAACTATCTAATTATACGATTACTGCTTTCATTAAAACATCAAAATATTGTTTGCTATATACTGTATGTAATACATATAACATTTTTTCATTAATTACCTGGCCAACAAAATTTAAGATTTATTCTTGTTTACGGAATGAAAGTGGGTGATTTTGATAGTATTTTTTCTGCTGATTACGAATAATTTTGAAATTTCTCTAGCAGACACAGATTTCTTGTTTTTCAATGAAATATTTTAAAATTATTCAGAGTTTGGGGCCTGATAAATTTTCTACATATAAATTACTCCTAAAAGCACTATCTGTGATATCTTGTGTGCAGAAAGTGTGTTGATTAGTGCTATTGCTACTCTAAAGTCATATTAAAAGGTGTTTTTTTTTCCTGTGAAAATTTTACTTACCCCAACGACACCTAAGAAAGCGAATGGAATGAGTTCAAAAATGACCCAAGGAGTTTGGTAATCAATATAAAATACAATCAAATGCTCATTTCCAAATGGATTAATCTGGCTCAGTATAAAAAATGCTACAAGAGCACAAAAGAAAGTTCGCCATAATGTTTTGAGAGGAAAATAATAGCTGACCTGGGGAAGAGATAATTTAGATATTTAAACAAAAATAAAAAGCATTTATAATAGTTCTATGATTAAAATAATTTTACTTCTTCTAGGCTAAAAAGGACACCTCCTACAGGAGCTCCAAAGGCTACAGAGACTCCAGCTGCAGCAGCTGCTGATAGAATCTGGAGAAAAAATATTTTAATAAAATTAGATAAATTTTTACCAGGCTTATTCATCAATACTTAATTTTTAATACTTTTTTTATTTTATTCTAATATTAAATGTAGAAATAAATACGTTTATTTACCTCTCTTTTCTTGGCTTCATTTTTACCATACTTTGGAAAGAGGTAGGCCACAATATTTCCTATGCAACATGCTGCATGCACAAGAGGGCCTTCTTTGCCAAGTACAAGGCCAGCTGCAACTGCTAGCATAACCCCAATGGTTTTTATTATTAAAGTCCATTTGCCCAACAGTCCTCGTATAACATAACCACTTAAGACAGTCTTCAGCTGAAAATAATATCTAGAGATTATTTATCCAAAGTGTACACATATTACATGAAATGTTAAACTATAATGTTACTTTCTACGATGAGGTTGTATAAATGCCATGAAGTGAGCTGAAAATTTTGAATACGTTAGAACAAGAATCTTAAGTTCAAATTTAAGATTCCTTGTAATTCTAACTTGCTGAAACTATTTTCTGCGTCATGCTCTCCGCCTTTATGATCCAAAGCGGAATACCAGACAAAATCAAGCAGATAATTCTTGGAGATAGTCTCAACCACAGTCCGTTATTTAATAAATAAATAAGGAAGGAAACCTTGTAGACCTAGTGGCCTCCAATAACTTGTCACTTTAATGGTAGAGTGTTGAGGTGAATGGTTAGAAGACAGTGGTTCGATTCCAAACGTAGAATTTTTTCCTACTTTGTTTTGTTAAAGTGACATAATTTTTAAAATCCTCAGTTCATTGAGAATTCATCATTAAGAATTCATCATTGATTGATTTTATATTTTACTTTTTATAACTAATCAATGTAACAAGCTTTTAGAAACATTTAATCCAATGCATTTCGATAGTCTGTCATCCATTAAAGATTATATGCAAATGAATTTTTAATGAGTCCTTCAGTAAGCGTAGTTTCTGAACTGTACATATATTGTCTGTATTAAGAAATTTTTTGTGGAATAGTGGTTTCGTTTTTCTCCTTCCATTATTATTGATTGTGTCCACAGGGGAACATGCTGGCCAGGCTAAAACGTTAATTTGATTTTCATGGATCCGTGTTTTCATCGTATTTGAGGTGTGGGAGGCAGCATTATCTTGTTGGAAAGTCCAATTTCCGTCCAAGTTGTTGTTCTAGAAACCCTTTATACCCCACGAATACCATCAGATCACTTTTACCCATGGAGTTTCTGGCTTTACCTTCTTTCTTTATTGAGTCCTTCAGTGTCGTTTTGATTGGCTGGAATGCTTTGAAATCTCTTTGGTTTTCATTTCTTTTCATTTGCTGTATTTTTCATTTTGATAGATTGTCAAAACAAGGCGACAGCATGTTGTGCACGTGCCGGAGCTTTTGGAGGACGTACCATTGATGGTTCGCCAAAACATGTTCTTTCAACATGATGGGCACCCTCTCCATTAAATATTTTCTTATTTGATGTTTCAAGATGAGTAATCCAGTTATTATCCTGTTGTGATATCCATTTAAATTACTTATCTCTAACGTCTGTCACTAGTAATGGAACTTTCCTGTTGTATGTATTATTTCGAGTTATATGGAACTTTCCTGTTGTATGCATTCTGGTGAATCAAAAATACTGAAAGATTGGCAATTATATTTTAAAGTGCTGTTGTCTCGAATAAAATCTGCTTCTAGTCAAAAGAATTTTAATTTTTTTTTAGTCAAAAGGGTTTTGGTTTATGCTTTACGTAATTGAAAGAGTCTCTACTTCACCTTTTTATGTTCATTTATGTATCATTCACTCTACATTATTAACTATCTTAGGAGAATAATTAAACAATGTTAATACCTCAGGAATTCCTCCACCTACTGCATATGGAGCAAAGGTTCGAAGGAATAAAACAGCCAGTACAGCAAAGAACAATGACACCAGTGTGTATATTAGTAATTCAAGCACATAATTATATTTTGTCTGTCCTAACATATAAGACCAAGAGTGCCACTGTAAAAAAATAAAATAAAGGCATTATTTAAACTTCAACAAAAAGTTTTTCTAGAAAAGTCATCAATTTCATATTATTATTATCAATAGTTTCACGTATACAGGGTAAAAATTAATTCCACTGCCAAACTTAGAGAGGTAGTAGGGATAGTCGAAACAAATTTGTTTCGACTATCCCTATTACCTCTCCAAGTTTGGCAGTGGAATTAATTTTCACCCTGTATGAAGGAAAAATCTTTTTTCATAAAAGAAGATCCAATGTTCTCTATCTTGGATGTTATTTTGTTATAGAGGTTTTTCCTTCATATACAAGCAATTCCACGCCACAGTTCCTTCGTATTTTTTCAATAGTTTCAGGGAAATGCATTTAATTTTCTGTGAAATGAATATTTAGAATATTACATTAATGAAATAAATGCGAGCATCGCTGATTCTAGTTCAGCAATTATTTTGCGCGTTAAAGTAGGAGGAAAGTATGAAAAATTTATGCTCATTAAAAATGAAATTTATGAAAGCAGTTTATTTTCTGATCTCTAAAAGTCCATGCATAATATAAGTAATTATTACACACGAATGTAAGTTTTGATGGCTTTGTCATCTTCATCAGCGTGAAACAAATTGAGGATCATGGCAGGCAGCTCTTCATGTACATCTGATGTCATGTTCGCCTGTCAGTCAGTAGCATTATTAGATAAGTTTTCAAAATAATCAGAGGAAATTGCATTCACTGAATTTACCATTTATTCATTAGTAAGGCTAATCCAGCCATCGAGCCATTCCGCTAGAAAATGAAGGCCACAGACTACTTTGAAAAACGTTGGTGTACTAGATGGGCAGAGTACACGGTAATCTGATCATCTAGCGTTTGTGTTCCTGAAGAGGGCCCATCTTTCCGTTTGTTTCCGACTAGATGTCCACACCTAAGGCGCCCTGCAAGTGTTGGTGAACACAGCCTTAGAGACTCTCTCCAAAGATAATGCCTAAAGTTTAGTACGTATGATTAGCTGGCAATCCGAGATTTCCTGGAGAAATGGACGTTATGAATAAGTAATTAATTACAGTTCTTTATTTTTCCCTTTTCAAAATGGGTCAAAACACATTAACTTGTGTTTCTTAATAACCACTTGGTGGAACCAGTTTGTCCGGCATTCATTGTTGCGTTCAAAGCCACTCATATCTTTGTTTTTCTCCATCTTGTTTGGCTAAATATTCCAGATGCTTTAAGTTTTCCGATTAAAATTTCCTTGTGGTCACATGATTGCTTGTTACGTGTCATAATTGGAGCCGTTCACTCCTGCTAAAAGAAATGTAACGAATAAAGTTGCCATTGGATGTTATGTTATAAAAATTGGTTAAAGCTTTGAATACTTTACTAAAAAAAAAGTCTTTTTAAAATTCAGTAGATCTATTATTTCCTGTTTGTCTGCTTATCTGCATGCCCTTATCTTTATCTACCCACACGGTATCATTAAAGTGTAAGAACCGGATTTCAATTAAATTTGGTATGAAAGTACTTTAGGAGACCCATTCTACGTAGTTGCCATCAAAGTTCCAATTCAATCGTCTACGCATTCACAACTTTATGAGTGTGAAAAGCATGGTGGACATTTAAATTTACCTAATGCATTTTAAGTTTTTACTTCTACTATTTTTCTATTTGTCTGGAGGGGTAGGGTTTATTTTGTCATGAGCATAAAATGCAGAACTCACAATCAATATGGAATTTAGGGTTATGGACCTCTTTAAAAACTTACCATACTACAGTCATCACCCTCAAAAAAGGTTTTATTGGACGACCAACAACACTGCTCCTTATTCAACCAGAATCGCTCTGGACAAATCCCTTCTTTTATATCTGACATCCATCCTGTTCCAATGTCAACGAATGCTGCTATTATTCCTAAAAATAAAAGCTTTTTTTTTTGAAAATATGTAAATAGGCCATCTGATATTTTTTTTTAGAAATTGAGGATAATTTTTTATTATAAATAATTGTTAAAATCAAATGAAATTTACCACAGAGACATCCTACAATAAAGACGCACACCCAAGCCGAAATGGCATCACGATATCGCCTAAACCGAAATTGTTTCTCTACGTGAATGATTCTATGTCTCTTGCGGTCTTTGGCCAGTTCACGTAACCAATCAATAGTATGAAAGTCATCATATTCCACTTCCTCAGATGTGAGTAATGATTTCTCATCTGTCGAAATACGAATGGATACGAAAAATGAATTAAACGGGATTTCTTTGTTTTGTTTTTAATTAGTGACAATTTGAAATAAAGTCAATTACTGAAATGCATTACTGAATAAATTTGTTGTGTTTTTCGAGAAGTAGATTTTTGAGAGAAGACTGTCTTGATGACAAGATGAGAATTTATCAGTGAACTGGAATTGTTTGTTTTGCCAATGCTAATAGGGAAACTTTATCCGCGGCATGAGAAGATTTAGAAATGTTTAGAGCGCAATGGAGTTTTAAAAGTTCTAGTTGACTTGAGGGGTGGGACTGTATTCTAAAACCTGATGTATTCAATGGTGTAAAGTTAAAGAGAAATGTAGTGGATATAGTCTATTTTGAGATGGTTTGAGCATGACTGACCAAATAGATAGGAAATGTCGAAGAGGGAGGCCAAGAAAGGCGTGAGGAGATTAAATGGGGGATATATTAAATCTTGAATGACAGCTGTGATAAGGATGACTGTGCTTGCTATGGCACTGTGCAAATCCTTCGGTGTGGTTTGATTTAGTTCCACGTGCTAGTTCTAATGCTTGCATGCTCTTACAGGAAACTTATGGCTTGGTGTTGTAGCTTTTAGAATAGTACATTACTAACAAACACGCTACTGCACTGAGAAAGAAGGCAACACCAAGAAAAATTGGAACACATATAGATATAATGAAGTTCTTAGAAAATTATTTTAATTTCAAAAAAATTACATATGCCCAGTGGTTGATATACACTACCTGATATTAAGTAGGGTCACAATGTTGAACGATATATTCGTTTACGCATCGTGGTAGTGAATAAATGAGTGCTCCAATCCTTTCTTGGGATATTGTGGCCTATATGGTACTCACCAATTCCAGAATTCGCTTCAAGGTCGTTAGAGATCATAAATTTGAGAGCCAAATCATCCCACAAATTCTCAATTGGAGAGAGGTTTGCAAATTGTGCTGCCTAAAATTTCACCAGGCAAAGATTGCTATGGTTATGAGCTTTTTGCATATTTAGTATGCCTTGAATGTAGGTAATGCAATGGCCTGCAGCATCTCATCGATAAATTGCTGAGGTATCAAAGTATCTGTTATACGTATGAGATATAACGATTGTTGTATCGCTTTAGCGCCTCAAACCATGACTTGATATGAATGAGCAATGTGGCGCTCAAAAATGGTAAATGGATCAACCCTCAACTAGCCTCCAGACTCTCACTCAGTAATTGCTGAACACCACATATACCATTCCACATATCAGGTAATTCTAGTGCAACACCAGCTTCTCTGCAAGCTTGCCTCAGCCAATCTACGATGGAATGTTTCCGTTAATATAACGCATCCAATACTCTCTATGTTCTGCAAATTGTCGCCAGTTGTAAGGTGTGGGACCATTATGGTTGGATGTCTTATGCATCGATCTGTACATTGTGAAATTCGTGTAATTACTCCAAACCCCTGACGATGATTCACATTTCTTTCTTCCCACAACCGTCTCCAAATTCGTTTAATATCCGTTGCATCCTGTCCAGTTTCTGCATCACTACGATGCAAAGACCAATGGGGTGTACGTAGCCCAGTAGTTAAAACATTCAATAAAGTCATCTCTTTGATGAAGCTCTCGTCGGTGGCATCTTTTACTCCTTACAGTCATTTTCACTTTATGAGTAACAGCAACAACTATCACTTTTCGTGGCCTTTCAGAAACTCTGAAAAGTTAACAGATTCTCTGCCGTTCTTTTTATTGGCTGGCCAGGTGGTTGATAGAGCTAGGGCGTAGGCTTTTTAGTTCTCGAGTCCGCCTGGTCGTAGGTTCGAATCCCGCCGTGGGCATGGATGTTTTTGTTTGTCCAGGCTGCGTACAGTTATAACTTACGTAAAAGGCGCAAAATGACCTTAGTAGTCGACGCCAAAAATGCTAATAGACCAACTAACCTTTTTATTGCATTTTCCAAGGAAGTCTTGAAGAAATTTCCTTAACTTGTTTCTCGAAACATATCTTAAAATTTGCATGGTGCTGCATTTTCTCGGTTGAGTAGTGTAGAAAAACTAATTTATCCATTTAGAAATCATTAATAAATTTTTTTTTATTAAAAAAGGAAAATTGAATGCAATATTAAAAATGATGGAGAAGTGACAGACCATTAAATGGAGTTGGGAGAACGGTAACAATCCAGGCTGTTTAATACTCATTTAGATAAAAGAAAGTGTCCAAAACAAAATTTCCACATGATTGGCTCTTCATATTTTATTTTTTTATTGTTTATTTATTTGTATTTTTAAATATTTTAGCCTTAATTAATGTTGTGGAGCTCGATTATGTAAAGTCTCTATCTTTGCACCCATGGTGTTATAAATACGTTGGATTTCCTGTGTTCAGTACATATGAATAAATTTCCTGTAGAGATTTTCTCATAAAGTTTAATATATTTTTTGTAAAATTTTATTGCCTAAATCATAAATTCGGAGGAGGGATGGGGAAGTGGATTTCTATTGCTGCGTTTAGATTTGCGTGTAACGCTGTTATCATTTTTTTAAAATATTATTTTGCTTGTTTGAGAATTTTCTATATGACTGAATGTTATAGATGACTCATTGCCATCGTATTCATCAGAAAGTTGCACATATTTCTTTTGGTTGCATTTAAAGTTCATCCTCTTTTTTTATTTTTTTATTTATATTCTGACACGGTCATCTGATCAAATAAGTTTTCTTGTAATTTATTACATATAAATAAAGTTATATTACCATTATTAATAAAATTAATTTCATTTGAAGTTTACAGGTTAACATGTTTATACAGAAAACGAAATGTCACTTGCATAGGCGAGTTTAATTAAAATAAGAGAATTAAGGGAGTTAAGTATTTACAGTCTCTTAAAAATACCGTACACAAATAAAAAGAATCAAATTAAAAAAACAATAGAGTTTCTCTTTTTTTTATCCACAGTCGTCAAAACATGATAGAAAAAGTCTATTTCAATTCAGTCACGAATTGTCTATCTGTGAGAGAACTAGATTGTGCAATATATGTGGTTCTTTCTTAGTTTTTTTCTTATCTTTCATACTTTTCATATCTTAGTTTTTTTTTTGTTTTTTTTCATATCCATTGTCAGTGTGGTGGTAAGAGGAAACATCCTGGGATAATACGTGATCAAGAAACTTGTTAATCTATATTATTTGGGCAAGAAAAAAATTGCAGCAAAAGACCTGCTGAAGAATTCAGAGCTGTAGAGCAACCATCGGAGTTTGACCTTGTTCGGATTATCGAGATCTTATTGATTTAAAAGAAATGAGATTATTAGCAGGAGTCTATGACACGTATAGTTAAACCGTAAGATCTAGAGCCCTGAGTGAAATGATCGATTAACAAAAAAAAAAAAGAAAATAACAAACTAAATTAACAAACTAAAAAAAGGGAAGTTACTTCTCAGACGTAACTTAATGTCATAGTTCACCCGTCCAGGAATTATCAACCGTACTCTCCCTTTTTTTTCGTTAATCGATAAAAAGTACGGTTTGACTATACTTAATGTGCAAAGAGTACCGTATATCTTCCAATAGTAGCCCCCGGCGTCTATTTTTTCAACTTAATCACTAACCGGGCGTTTATTAGAGACCGGCGTTTATTTAGCAATCTGTGTCAAATCTTATAGCTTCCACGACATCATAAACGCCACATCGCTTTGGATGCATGCCTTTTTTTTAAACAGAATATGGTAGTGCGTATTAAACAGTCCTTACGAACAGGATACCTTGAGAAATAAGGGATGAATAGCAGAGTGCATATGATATCGAATGTGCTGGGAATCCCCTCAAGCCCGTGTACACGTGAACCCCGAAAGCGGCTCACGTGAACTGCCGCGTGGAAGAGTATCCCCGGCGTTTATTAGAGACAGGCGTTTATTTAGCAATCTTAATTTTGAAACCCGGCGTTTATTAGAGACCAGGCGTCTATTAGAAGATATACGGTACTACATGTAGAAATAATTCCCAAATTTTTAACTGAGAGTATAAGGATAGTGGACTTTCAAAATTTCTCTGTTATTAGGTTTTAAATTTCGTTGTGCAGTTAAGATTTATGTGGAGAATTTAAAATTATAGCTTAAATCGATAAGATTTTGAAACAGAAAAAGTGTTGATTGACTTTAATGGCCCCTTCCCACAGTGGCGAATTTGTAGCCTACAGTATTGTGGCCCACCAAAGAAAAGCCCATGATAAAATAATACGAGTGCCCCCTCAAGACACGTGGTTGTTCACCTGTCTAAGATCACCCATATATGGCTTTATGTCATAGACTTTAAAATATTCAAACTCGAATTGATTGTGCTTTGAGTCTTCTGCGAACTTCCGAATTAATGATTTGGTCCACGTGGTGTTTTATCACCAGTTATCAACCCTTGGCCACTCAGATCACCTGTTATCAAACTGCTGAATTTTATTCAGTGGGAATTAAAAAAAAATACAATCGAACTTAAATATGGAATTAAATCAACCATATAGCTAGTCCTCGTTTGCATTCAAAATATCAAACTCTCAAGTACATTTATCATCCACCTGAATCCACCTGGTTTTTCTCATCCATTCCGTATAACTAAATTATATTTGAGTAAATTTTCACAATTACATCATCTACTATAATTATCATCACTTTTCTCTCTCTGATCTTATCATTCGGAACATGGTCAAATCCATTCGATCCAGCCGCATTTTTCAAAAAATTTCATCTTCACTGTACCTTTCCTATGCTTTTCAAGTCATGTATAAGCTTCTCTTAATGTTAACGTCTGCAGCTCTTTCATGTATTGCTTTACCTGTTAAATTCTTATTCCAGATTATCATGATCCGCAACCTTTGACCATTAACCTTTCTGTTGATAATCTCACTACCTTATCTCTTAAACATTTTCATCAAACACAAATTCTTTTCTTTTTAATTATAACATCTTACAACTAGCTCGTTTCTTCTTATTTCAGATACAGCCAATTTCGTTTTCCTCATATGGATACGCATTTTTCATTTTTCACACGTCAATTCGATCAAAAGAAATGTATAAAATGAAAACCTCTAGTCCACAAGGAGAATTTAGAAATACGGGGACATTATCTCCGAAATATGTATCCGGTATTTTTAATTTCTCCTTGTGGATTAGAGGTTTTCACTTTCTAGTTAATTCCATTTCACAGTATTTCCTTATTGTTTTGATCAAAAGTATGTCAAGGTCTTCTTTCTAAGAAAAGAGGGCAGTGGCATCTGCTTACAACAAACAGCAATGCACAGCAACGTCCCTCATACTTGATTAAACACCCAACCGGATATTTTATATTTGCCTAATTCTAGATCACCTAAATATTTCTTCATATTCAGGATGACATTCTCATTTAGTTGTAAGAAATCCTTCTACGTATTATAACGTTTAATGAAAGAGACAGATGCCTTACAATACACAATTTATTGAATGGGATAATAGCCGGTTTCACCTTTTGTATCCGGCTTCTTCAGGTTGTAATAATAATAATAATAATAATAATAATAATAATAATAATAATAATAATAAAGAAGCTGCTTTTTAAAATTTGAAAATAAAGATGCTGTTTACAATGAACTTGATATGCAACGATGAGTACGACATTCTTAGGTATTCACATATTTTGCTCTCACGGTTCTAAACACTGTTTTTCAGGACTCCCCACATCATGTTCACTATTTTGTATTCTTGCTATGAATTCTGAATTCCACAAAGTTTACACATCTGATTTCAAGATCAGAGCAACTATCCTTGAAAAAATTTTTTTTCTTTATTTTACAGATTCTTAAAATTATAGTTTTCGTTTGAAAATTGCAGCTTGAAAAAAATTGTTTTCCTTTAAAAACTGCTTTCTCCAACAAATTTGCATAATTTAATATTCCTACCGTGTATTGGGCACTCCATGGGAATGTTGTCGACTTCGTCTGTCCCGTCAAGGTCCGACAGGAGCCATCTCTTCCACAGCTTGAGCCACTCGTAATTAAAGCAATCCATTTGGAGAGCCGAGAATGCAGGCGATTAAAGTAGAAAAGTGGATAAATTCAACCCGATATTCAAAAGCACAAATACAGAGAATCATAGAGCGGGTCACACGCACAAGTAAACCGGTGATTTATGCTTCCTTTGTAATAGCTTTCCCCCATCTATTTTAAGTTTTACACAAGTGTCAAGTGCGTGTTAATCGTCGAATGACATCACTCCGGACCGTCTACATGAAACGTGCAATCTTATAAAAATTTTCATTGTTTTCGTTATCTCCGTTTGAGTGTTATTGAATTTTCCTCATCTTTTCTCTTTGACCTGCGCGATAAATGTTTGTGTCTATCTGCTATCAGTTACAGGGAAACAAAATTTCAGCAGTTTTTCAATGAATTTCAGCAGACTTCAATTTTCCATAAATGAGCGCGTAGTAACGTATAGCATTAAACCGTTCTAATTATAATTGAGTGATCATTATAGACAGTAAATGCACTCATGGCTTTGCACAGCTCTTAATTTTCCTTGATTCCGAACTGGCCGTTTAATTCGCGGAAAGGGTTGAAGTGGTTTTCCCCGTACGAATCGACCATCTGGACTACTTGAATGGGCGTCTATTTCGAAATACTTGGAAACATACACGCGTTGAAATAAGAAATAATAAAAAATCAAAAACAACTTTTTTAAAAAGTACACACTTTCATTTGAATGACTATGGACGAGGTCATCGTTTGAGGAATCACACCAAAATTACCGGTGTGACATTTAGCGGCCAGTTGCGATTTTCGCGAATGTTGCTAGGAAGCCTCAACGACAATTGCAATTCATCACAAATGATAAGTTCTCATCATTATAATTGTATTGTTTTTTTTTTTTTTGATAAGTCTGATTAAAAGTGAGAATTTTGATTACGTATTATCTAGAAGATAAAAATAAAATTATCGAATGTGAAAAATTAAACAGAAGATTGACGTTGAAAGCTGTTAGTAGGCGAAGAATAAACAAATCCAAATGGGCTGCAGATGTATTTATCGTGTCATTAAATGCAAGCACTAAATTACAATGAACGTGTAACTGCGTTCAAAGTTTATTTTTTTAGCTCGGGAATAATTTTTTATGTAATTAGTCCGGAATACGTTCAGTTATTAATTCAATTTTGGTTTGTAATTTTTATAAAATTAATAATTGTATATTGTATTAACCAATATCGAGCGCTCTATCATTCAATTTCAGTCAAGTTACAAATTTCAAATTTTATTACAAATACACACACACAGACCTATTGTCTACAAATATTTCCCACACTTTCAGGGCATCTCTCCTAAACGGTTGGATCAATTGAAAAAGCACCAAGTATAAAACATTTCTCGAATATTGTGTACAATTTGAATATACCATTAAAAATGGGGGTTCCTATTTAAGATTTCAAAGTTACCTCCTCCGCAGCCCCCCTCACAAGAGGGGGGGGGGGGTAATTTTTTAACTAATGAATTTCCCCCGCGAAATAATTCACTTTTGATTTTGGACATTTTTTCGTACAATGCTTAGTTTCTGAGATATTCAGTTGCCTTAAGATAAATGCCTCACCCTGCATATTAACTACTAGTTGTTACCCGCGGCTTCGCCCGCCCGCGCCATCTGTTGAAGGGAATTACAAAGCAAAAGCAGATAATTTTAAATGAAAACCTCAGAAAGAGGGGAAGGGGGGGGGGTCGTAGGGGGCTGATTTTTGGCGATAGAGCAGGTCCTTTATTGATAAGCTTGCTAGCTCAAACCGTCTAGGAGGATAAATAAATAAATACACGCAAGAATTTTAGCATATAGATAATATTATTGTAGTATTAAACGAGCACTCTAAAAGAATTATAAGTGAATTAAGAATGAAAAACGGTGTAAAAAGTAAAAGAAAGCTTGATGGATTACGTGATGGATTACGTAATGAGAGCATATGCTTATTTAGATAGCAGGAGAGGTCTTATTGCATCAGTTTTAAAAGATTCTGTTCCACTTTGAGATACAAGGGTGAAATTCGGAACATACCTTACTACAGGCATATCTTATTTCACTGTTTAATTTGGTTTTGATTGGCCCATTAGAGTCATATTTACAGGGGGTGGGGGTGGGAGTTAGAGGGGACCTTGTGGTCTATGTGGTATATAAGGATGTAAAAGAGTTAAATTCGGCATGTAGATTCTCCTAGGCAAGATATAGATTACTATGAAGTTTGGGCTCTTGTAGGATCGAAGTTGTAAGGATAGCAGTCACGTGGTCTTTAGAACTATTAAAGTTTTCAAATGACGACATACGGTATGCGATATGTCATTCGAAAGGAAATGACGAGAAACGTAAGATGATGAAGCTCTTTTTCATTTTCTAAACACAATGTTCGAGACAATCAATTACAAATTTCGGATAAAAGAGGTAAAAAAATAGATAAACTCAGTGCTTCCGTTAGTTTCCTATACCCTCGGGGTAAGGAAGGGGGGGTTCATTTCTTATTTACTTTGAATTGATGATAGTACCAAAAACATTATTATTCTGGCTTTGAATACAGATTAGCCAAAATTCAGGAGAATTAGAAGCAGCAGATTTCAAAAGAGGAACATAAACATTAGATTTCCATAAAATCTTGCAATATTCCAAGAAGGAATATTAAATTCGAGAAATTAAAGTCTAGATAAGATTACTAATAAACAACGGGAATTCATTTAATTCTTTCCAAATTTTTCATCATCAGGGCTAAGATATCGACTTTAATATTTGGAAATTTTTCCGATAATTTTGATTTTCAGAGTCGATGAGTTGGAACTCATTTCAATCAAGTAGAGTTAGATTGTTCTCTGTATTATCACAATGATCAGTTAAGATATTTATTTCATTTAAAACAGACAGGAAAGTTATATAATGAAATACAACAATAGCAACAGCATCGCGCCTTAATCCTCCTGGAAGGATAAGCAGCTTAAAACATATCAAACAAACGATGCCATACATTCTTCCTTAATATGCGGCGTGCATCTGAAGGTAATGACAAGGTTAAACAGCCAAGGAGACATACATTCATCCGTTTTTAATACCTTTCTTAGGATTAAACCATTCTGACATTGTTTCATTCAACCTGGCACATGCTCAGCTACCCATGGGGATTATTCATCTTATATTCCTCTTGCAGCCCTAAGCAATCGCTCATTTACACCATATTCCTTTAACGCTCTCCATATCTTGTTTCTATTCACTCCGCCATAAGCTTTTTCTAATCCACAAGTACACTGGAACTTCCTTTTGTACATGGAGATATTGTCCACAATCATACGTGCTAAAAGTCAAAAGTTCCCGGAAGGACACCCCTACCTCAATGGAGCGTGCTATCTGCTAAACCGCAGTATGTTATTATCTAGCCAATACCACCTATAATAAAATCTTGTAAACATTCTAAGGAGAAGCTTTAGCAGTGAAACAGAAATACATGCTTACAATGGGCATGTCCATCGCCACTATTTAGTTTGGTTTTGATTGGTACACTGGGGTCGGAATTACGGGGGTGGGATTCAGAGAGGGCAACATATCTATTTGCTATTTAGGTACTTAAAGGCGTGAAATTCAGTAGCCAGATTCCTCTAGGCAAGATATTACTATGAAGTTTAGGCCCAGTTGTTCCATTGGGGTCGGATTTGCGGGGGTGGCAGTCACTTGGTCCTTAGAACTATGGCAACATATGGCAAGTGATATATCATACGTTCGGAAATGATGAAAAAGGAAAGAAAATACGAGATTTTTTACATTTTCTACATATTAGGTTCGAGCAAATTAATTTTTTGATTAAAAATCTTGGGGAAAGGTAAAAAGTACAGATAAAGAGGTAAAAATAGATGACTGCAGATAAAGAGGTAAAAATAACCTTACCCTACTGGGAAGGGGGGGGGGATTAATTTCTTCACTGCTAAAGCTCCTCCTTGGACTTGGAATGTTTACAAGATTTTATTATAGGTGGTATTGGCTAGGACCGGTGCATCAATGCAGCAGGAGAACATTTCGAAGGAGATGAAGTGGTGTAGCGAAGGTAAATGGCGCCCGGGGCAGTTGTTCTCCCCGTCTTCATATTTTGTCTTCTTCGCTGCCCGAGGTATCAAGATTGCCCCCCCTTCCCGGGGCATCATGACACCCCTCTGTATTCCCCCGCCCCCATACGACAGTGGATGAATTCAATTAATGTTATCAAAAATGTGGATGAAATGTACAGCTTTAATAAAGAAATTCCGGGAACTTATGGGTCTCACTTCGTACGTACTCAGATCTAATTCACACATTCTTGAAACTATTCTGTTCTCTGAAACATACAATAATAGACACTTTTATAATAATAATAATAATAATAATAATAATAATAATAATAATAATAATAATAATAAAATTGCTTCGTTTATCGAAAATGTAATATGATGTACACTTCGTTTTTTTAATTAAATAATATTACAGTAGAGTAATTTTTGGGCCATCTCTGAAGTGCGTAAAGAAATCTCTGATCAACTGACGTCTTTTAGGTATTTGAATTCATAGCGTAATTCATAGCTTACAATGATTTATAAATGTTTATTATTAATATGGAAGTCATTTTATTTAAGATTAGGGAGTAAAAAAAACCCAACAACAACAACCCTAGAACCAGAGTCACCGCAAGTCGAAAAATGTTAAGTATTCTGTAAAAATAAAAAAAAAAAGATAAAGGACTTGCTATCATCGCGTAAGAGTGAATGTAATTTTATTTTAAAGCAACACTTTTACAATTCAAATCAATGACAGTGTTAAAAAGCAGCTGACATTTGCTCTTCTCTAATTTACATAACGTGTACTACCGTTTGAGTCTATTGGCTCTTTTCTTTTTCTTTTGAAACCGCTCGATTCAGCGGTTTTAATTTCTTTAAACATCGCACTTTATGGTGATTTGAGAAATTTAAAAAAGGAATTCTCTGCATATAGGAAAGCCAAAAATTAGTTTCTGCACCAGTGAGGGTGAATGTCGAAGGATGTCACGCAAGAAGTCGTTGTCGTGGCAACGGAACGTGATCTGTTTAATAATGGATGGACGGAGGTGAAAAGTTGACATTTTTCACAGTGTCATCAGCTGTCAATGAGCCTCGAGTGGGCCGAGAAAATGTGACATCCAGCCGTCGGTGTACCATGGGCCCTTAAAAGTGGGTAAACCCCCATCCCTTACCCCTCCTAAACCCCTCTTTCCAATGGTTTCTAAGGCGACACTCTTTCTAATGAAATGAAGCCCAATGTAACGTAGCTTTGCAACGATGAGGAAAATTACACAGAAAATTCAATCAATACGCTCAATAGCAAATGAGATATACGTATGTTAACAGCTCATAATCTAGGCGCCATTAGATCTACATAGATTGGTAAATCACACTCCATTAGATGATACGCGTTTTAAATTTCATTATTATTTTGCCAACACATCCGTATCTAAATCATCTTAATGGAAATTTTGTTGCTTAAACCAAGACTGTAGAGTCGTCAGTTTTCAGTAGGAGTCGGCGTCATTGTAGGTATATTTTCAGTTTTTTAAATAAAAGGCAGAAAATATGCAATATTAGTGCTAATCATTGATTTTATTCAGAAAGCAAGCTCAGCGTTATCAAAAGATTAAAAGTTAAAATTTTACTTTATTTCAAAATGGTTCTGAGTCGAAATTATAAGAAAATGATAAAAATTACGCAATACTCACTTTATTCCTTAATATGGTGTTATATGACCACTTGCTTGGATTTTTTTTGATATATTATCAATGTGACTGAGAATCATATTCACATCGAGTTTGGCCCACTCTATGACCAACTAAGATTTCGGGGGATGTTTTTGTCTTCTTTACAGCCTGCTCCAACATGTCCGAAATGTTCCTAAAATCTGGTGAAGTAGCAGGATAGGCGTGGAACGTCGCGACGCGTCGGTCTGGTGCTCTTCAAATCAACCGATCACAATTCTAGAACGATAGATACCAAAGTTACCATCTTGAAATCGTGGATCCACAATTTGGCCTTCTTTTATAAACTGGACAATAGTAACACGTCATTATTTAACAATGTCAGAGAGTTCATCGATTTTATGCGATTGGATATCTCAGCTAAATTCCCAGTTCAATTACAGTTCCAAAACATGACACTTATACCTCCCTTCTAAACAACTCTTTGAACACATTCTCGTTTGAAGGCTTCTCCAGCCCTTTAGCACAATCCTAAAACAGGCATCATTGGTATCCAAGCAAGATTTCAATTCGTCAAACCACATTAAGCGTCGCCAGTCTTCGACAATCTTCATACCTGGATCTTCTAGGTAGGAAACAATAATTACGAATATGTTTCAATCTACCCCTCTCTCTATAAAGTGTTCCAGTAAAGTAACAGATGACAAAATTGTTTTGCCCTTTGTCCCGATCTATTTGGTAGGTAAATTGGGATGCTGATTTGTCCCGATTTTCGGCTTTCTTTGTCGATTTATACAAAATGTCTCAACATTTATTTACCATTAGGTTAGAATTCTGTCAAATGGCGATTACTTTTCCGTGTAAACTCAAGATATTCAATAAAAATAAGACGTGATCGCGTGATACAAAATCAACATGATAATGATTGATAGTTTTATGGGTCTTGTAGCTATGTGCCTTCGAAGATGGTGAAATACTGAAACGTTTCAGGCTTAATAAATTTAGCATTCTGTATCACTATTTTTGGTTCAT
Organism: Rhysida immarginata; assembly: GCA_023313115.1. Taxonomy (NCBI): domain Eukaryota; kingdom Metazoa; phylum Arthropoda; class Chilopoda; order Scolopendromorpha; family Scolopendridae; genus Rhysida; species Rhysida immarginata. The sequence continues at coordinate 1,788,356 of JAHWFO010041953.1, read as the reverse complement.
TTTCTTCCCTTGTTATCTCTACCATGGTACTTTACATAATGAATATCGTTAGAAGAAACTCCATTGGGATACGCTATCAACATGATGGGATGAACTTGATCAATAACGATACTTAGATAGGTTGTGCTCTTCGACGTTGTTCCACGCGAATTAAAGGGCCCAAATCAAGTCCCAAACTATAACACTGCTCCCATCAGCTTGAAGGATCCATGCTTTCATGGTGTTTTCGCCAAATTCTCACTGTGCCATCTGCATGATGCAACTGGAAACGTGATTCATCGGACCACATGACTGTCCAATCCCTGTGTTCCTGTGCGAATTGGAGACGTTTTATATTGTTAACACCAGACAGCAAAGGTATTTGAACAAGCCTTCGGCTTCCATATCCCATGCGATGCAGTGTACGGCGAACAGTGCGTTCAGAGAATATTTGAGAGGATCCCTGGTTAAGATTTGATGCACTGTTGCCCTTCTAATCTCTTGTACCAGTCTTGCTACTCTCCGTTCTGCCCAAACATTGACTAGTTGCTGACGGCCACAACTCGCACGTTAAGACCCAGTTTTCCGGCTGACAGTCCAGTCTTTAAACACTTTAACAACAGCTGCTCTTGAACATTTAACGAATGCAGCTGTTTTGCTGATACTCGCTCCATGACTTCGAGCGCCAACAATCATTCCATGTTCAAAGGCCGTTAAATCGCCTCGTTTAGAAACAAATCACTTCTACTGTCATGGTAAACAACCTGCTTCCCTACTTATGGTGATCTGGCCTTCTAGCAACTTCAGCGCGAAATCATAGCTAATTTTGCTACAAACTTCAGACGGTCATAATAATCTGGCCAGTAAGTGTATGTCACCAAATATGTGCAGCTAACTCCTCCAAAATGGCAAATAGCAAATAAAATTAATGCTAACTTAGACTGTAACTTAAACCGTGAATTGACGTATTTTTATAACAATTGGTTAAGCTCTTCTTTAGAGATATTAACTTTTTTTCTAAAAATGAAGAAATAGCTGTAGCATTCATAACAGCGAACTAAAGTCAATAAATTCGACCCGTATGGACTCCTCTCATTGGGACGAATTTTTTTTTTATACAGAAATTTGGCTGTGATGAGACATTTTGGAGTTAAGGTTTATAAATCCATCCCCCAACAGAAATAAAATATTAATTTTTCCCCTTTTTTATGATAAATTGGTAGGCCTGTGCAAATGTACCATTCCATTATTCCAATTTGCAATAAAGTATTCCACCATTATTTTTTTGCTATAAAGCATGAGCGAAGTGATATAGAAATAAATAAAGTTCGCCTATTATAATACACTGCTGGCAACAAAAAAAATGCATACCTAGAAGGAATGGGTCGATTTATTTGAAATTTTGCACACATATAGCATTGGCAGCATACAAGAAATGATTCAAATTGCAAGACAATACGTCCAGAAGAACGTTGTACGAGGTGGCTCCCTCCTGGAGAAGAATGGTTCCGATCAGATTTGCATGAACTCGTCAGTTTGGCATCTGCATTGTACTAGAACAATTGATTGTATGGGGAGGTGACAATAACTGCAATGCCTCGCACACGCTACCATGCTCCTGTGCAACAACTCACGGAGTTTGACAGAGTCGGATTGTGGAACTTCGAGAGGCTGGATGGTCTCATCGGCGCAGATCGGCCGTAATGTTTCTGTGGTGGCTCGATGTTGTCAGCAATGGTTTAAGGAAGGAACGCACTCACTAGACCTAGTTCTGGACGCACACGCGCTACTGACCCACGCCAAGACCGTCGAATCGTACGAGAAGCTTTGAGCAACCGTACGGTATCCACAGCAGAGATAAGGGCCAGAGTGGCACCAGCTTTATCACCCAGCTAGCATGCTTACGTAATTCCAATGTAAATTCCAATACGTAATTCCAACGTTAGGTCCATACGTTAGACTAACGCAGAAATGGTACGCTGTCTGATGGTTGGTTAACCGTTAGATCTGGGTTATTTTTAACATAATCCCAACATTAATATAACGTATTTCCAACAATTTTCTAAGATAATCCCAACATTAATATAATGTATTTCCAACAATTTTCTAACATAACCCCAACATTAATATATTATATAGAATTCTATAGAATATATTCCCAATGATTTCCTAACGTGATCCCAACATTAATACGAGAAACTGGAAAGGACTGTGGATAACGACATGACCAACTGACAACAACCACTTGGCCACAAAAGAATTTTATTAAGCATATACGTATTTCGAACTCATTGAGTTCATTATTCAATGCCGGTACAAAATTTGGTTGAATTACAGAGAATATATATAAGGGCCAGAGTGCCCATTATCCAATAAAAAGGTACAAATGTAAATTACAAAATAAAAAAAAAAGACGAATGGGGGAAAAACAGTCTCTTAACATCAGAAGCGCGGACCTAGTAGAGATACTTCCTCCTGGTCGCGAACAATCGTTACAATCGATACCGAATGCCGAGTATTAAAATTACAATGAATAGAATCAAAGAAAGTAAAAGATAAACGATGATACAAAATTAATAAATATAGAAAATTAACTTGACTCTTTAAGCAATTTGATAAGTGTCGAATCTCCTATCGGGCCTGCGTCTCCGTTTAGTAACAGGTCGGGGTCCTTCTTGGAAATCTCCAACTAGTGTCTTTCCTAGGAAAAATTATTCGAACAAATGAATACTCGATTTTTTATCTGTCGATACTTTTTATTCGATAATTTTTAAGTAAATATCGAATAAATAATGATTAACCGAATAAAAGTACAAATTCGCTGATAGTTTTTTATTTTATTGAACAAAATCATCAATTACACGAATTTTAAAGAGAACAAATTACAAAATCTAAATTTTAAAAACTATTGTTTACAAATTCCAGTATTTAACATCTAAGCTCTGTAAAAAATGCCAGAAATTCGATTCCTCGACGGTGAAATAATTCTTCCTGCTTGAGAAAATAAACATTCTGACGGAACAGAGGTTGAAATTAAGCTAATATATTTTTTGCAATACTATAAACATTAGGATAGATGAATTCCAAAGCCTATGCCTAACCGTTCCTGGATGGTTGTCATATTTTCATCCCCCTCAAAGTAATTTGAAAATTTGATTACTCGATTTTTTATTCGAAAAAAAAAATATCGGTTATTTAGTCGAATTTTTTTTCACGATTTATTCGATTAGTTTGGAAAAACCCTATCTCCAACGTCTCAGGTCGGGGTCCTTTTTAGCAGCATCTGTAGGAAAAAAAATATACATATAATAATTTGAAACTATACACTAAAAATTACAAAAACATGCAAAATAATAATAATAATTCAGAATGGCCAAAATTTATAGTGTCCCAAAAGTATTGATCGTGGTGACGATGAATTAAATAAGCTATAAAAAATAATCTCATATTAAACGAACAGCTTCCATTATTATTAAATAAATAAACGTCGTTTTCTAATAATACGATCATTATTAATGACTCTGGACAAGTAATAATAGTCTTATACGTATGTACAGTTTATCCTACTTGTTAAAATACAAGTAAAATTGTTATTTCTATTTGTACTCAAGCAAACACAAGGTAATATGAATTTCAGATCAAAAAAGATTGCATACCTTATATGATTATTCCGTAGGAATAAGAAAACAGCAATTTCTTAAAGAGAAATAAATATTGTTAATATGATGTGAAAATAGAATCCCACAAAATAAGTGTTAAAAAGTTACACCAAAATACAAATAATTATATTGAAACATATATAATAGTAAGTTATAACTTACTTTTTTTCTTGGAGAAACAAAAAAGCAGGAAGCGAGCGTAGATGTCAATCTTCAATAGTCAATTGTCAACCAGAAATAAAGGCGCGCTTTCAGTTAAATTAGATCAGAGGCGGTCTCTGAATTAGATGCTGCATTGCTCTTCTGCGCATTTTTACTGCGCACATACGTCAATTAGTGAACATCCAATAATGGATCGCCATTTTATACGAGCCATGAGTGAAATTATATTACGATTTCCCAACGAGTACCAAACGTAGGAATTACTTAACATCTAACCGTTATCTAACCGAACACTTTAATAACAAGATCTGAACATTTCCATTCTCAGCTCTTACGGTCTACCAACCTAAATACCAGTTTCCAACGGAAATATAACATATGAGTGCTTGCAAGACGGACCATGGGTAACCGTTTGCTAGCTGCAGGACTGCAGGCACGGATCCCTCTAGCCAGACTTCCACTTCTGCAAGAATACCATGCTATGCGGTTGCAGTGGTGCCGCGAAAGAGCCGACTGGAGGTCTGTGGTCTTTAATGATGAGAGCTGATTCTGCCTGTACACCAGTGAAGGACGTGTACGTGTGCGACGAAGAGCAACAGAGCGCCATCTTTCACAGTGCATCCGTATACGGCATACAGGTCCAACTCCTGGCGAAATTGTGTGGGTTGCGATTAATTACAACTGGCGATCACCCTTAGAGTTTGTGGATGGAACATTGAACAGATTCGGTACGTTCAGCAGATTGTGGAACCTGTTTTTCTACCCTTCTTGCAACAGGAGGGTAAGATGTTTTTCCAACAGGATAACGCCCGTCCACACACAGCCCGTATTAGCTTGCAGGCCTTACAGCATGTGGCACTGCTTCCCTGGCCAGCACGATCTCCAGACTTGTCGTTAATTGAGCATTTGTGGGACATGATGGGGCACCAGCTGCAACAATTCCACAATTGCCCCAGCATGTTCAGGAAGCTTGGAACAACCTACCCCAAGACGACATCCAGCATCTTTATGACCGCATGCATGCAAGAGTCGAGGCCTGCATTCAAGCTCTCGAGGGTTATACGACCTACTAATGTGATCTATTGGGGCATGGGAGCCACTCTGCACAACGTTCTTCTGGACATATTGTCTTGCAATTTGAATCATTTCTTGTATGCCATAAATGCTACATGTGTGCAAAATTTCAAATAAATCGACCCATTCCTTCTAGGTGTTGCGTTGTTTTTTTTTTTTTGTTTTTGGTTGTTTTTTTTTGCCTGCAATTTTTTGTAGGTTCGCAAATTTGTAGGACCGACTCTGCATATAGCTTAGCTAGGAAACGTAAAATTATATACACTTCAGAAGACATTTAATAATTAAATATTCTTAAGTTAGAAATTAAACTTTCGTGTTAAGGATAATAATTTACAAAATATTTTCAGTGCATTTTTCTATTTGCTTCTCAGTTTTCTTAATAGATGGCACTCTGGTGGTTCGAATTGCGCACTATTAAACAATTTATCAAAAAATTCTCTGTTTGCTTTTTGAGTTATCTAAAAACAACAACAAAACTTTAACAGATAATAAAATTACTTTCATTTTATAAATTGCTACTATTTAACATTAGTGAGCCTTTTTTTGAATTTGAAGTCTTTTTTTTTTTTTTTTTTTTTTTGTTCTTTTTGATTTTTTTGGCAATTTAAAGAGACAGAATAAAAAGAAATCGATAATTTGCCGGATAATGTCTTGGAGCGTTTCTATTTTGCCGGGTATTATTATTGTTCGCCTCCATTATTGCGAACTTTGTGCTGCGGAACGTTCGAAGGGTTTGGGAACGTCACTCGGCGTATTGCCTTTCATTTCCTGGTACAGCGTTTGTATGGCAGGAAATTGGCAAAGTTTCTTGGATTTCATGTCTCCTCTGACACTTGGCCATTGGCTCCTGTTCGCCGTGGTCAATGGGATCGAAGCGGGAATAAAAACGTCACTTCCTTGCACCTTCCGGTTCTTCAGTTAAAGTTCTTTCTCCCCCCCCCCCCCTCCCCTCCCCAACCTCTCAGTCTCTTTACTTCTCCCCACCCACGTTCTCTTTTCTTCTGTTCGTCTTGGACAGAAGAATCAGACGCTTTTGACGCTTCAAAGACAGACGATGTTGTCGTCTAGACTCCGAAACGACTCTTAAAATTGACTAATAAAAGTTCAGATTTCTCGGAATCGTTTTTTAGTAAACTACTTCAGGGTCAGCTTCTTTTTGTTTTTAGTCCGGAATTTTCTTTTCTGGCGCGTCTGTCCATTTCTTATTAGAGCCACTTCCAACGGAATTCTATTCGACTGAGATTAGGAGAAAAGAATAAAAAACCGGAATAATCTCTCTAAAAAACAGATAAAAGCCGACCCTGAAGTAGTTTGCGAGAAAACAGTTCAGAATAGTTTGAACTTTTAGATGTCTCATATAAGAAAGTGTGAGTGAATGAAGTCGTGTTTTAAAGTTTTCATCGCTTGTACTTTGCATTTTGAATGAGTTAATCAGGAATTAATTTTTAATCTTCAGGGACTAAAGATCAAAAGAGAAGTTTCTTCTGAGAAATTTATTTAATTACACTGCTTGACATACAAATTATCTCGCCAAGGAGTGAACAAATTTCCACAGATAGAGGCAAAGGCAGTTGGTAGATTACAATACAGGATATACTAATAGCAGTCAGTACCTTTTGTGACCATCGTTGGTGCGTCAACTAGATCACTTGTGTCTGCTGTGATTATTATGTATCATAAAAGCAAATTGTCATGCTTATCCTTCCGTCTGTGACACGAATCTCTGAAAAATTTGCGGTCTTTCAGTTGTATCGGTATCTGGGAAGAGGTAATGAGCTGTGAGGTGTCCCAAAAACCTCGTATTCAGAAATTTGGGAATTTATATACCCGTCTGAATATTTTCGTGCACTTCATAGTTTGTCGTCATGATCCTCGAAAGGAATTTAGTTCTCTTTAACGAAGAAATCTCAGCGCCAAAAACGTAAGCAATCATGCATTATAAACATTTTAAAGAAGAAGTTCATTATTAAGTAGCGGAAGAATGGAGCTTATTGGTTTCACGATGTCCGTCTGTCCGTCCGTCCCCTTCATATTTCCTCATTTTTTGAGGTAGAAGGTTGAAATTGGGAATGTAGCTTATTATGGGCACGTCCACCTTCACTATTTAGTTGATTTTGATTAGCCCACTGGGGTCGGAGTTTCGGGGGTGGAAATTAGAGGGGACCAAAAGGTTTGCGTGTACTTATGTACAGGGTGGTTATAAAATAAGTTCGCTTACTCAGAGCCCTCTAGAGCCCAATCTAATGAACCGATTGTGATGCAAATTGAAATGTAGGCTATTCAGACCATGGGGGAGAGAATTCCGAAAAGAAAAAAGTTAGTGCAAATTTCCACCACCAGGTGAAAATGTGGCGCTGTGGAATGACAAATGGAGATTTTAAAAATTAGTTTTATTGTTTTAAACAAGCAGGCAAGGTTTTTGTTTGATTACAGCATATGTTCAATATGTCCGCCCCCTGCGTCAGGCACATGTGGGAAGCGTAGCACAGCATCATCAATAATTCTTGCATGAAGCGTTTCCCGGGGAATGTCTGAGACATGTCGTCTAATGCTGGCTTTCAGCTCTGGCACAGTCCGTAAGCTTTTTTGATAGACCCGATCTTTCAAATATCTCCAGAGCCAAAAATCGAACGGGTTCAAATCCGGAAAACCTGGAGGCCACGCATCTGGAAAACTTCTAGAGATCACACGATCATCTCCAAAGTTGGCACGAAGTAGTTCCTTCACTGGTCGACCAATATGAGGAGGTGCTCCATTTTGCATGAAGACAGAGGTTTCCAAGCATCGTCGTTCTCGCAAGGCAGGAATCACGTAGTGTGCAAGAAGTTCACAATATCGTGCACTTGTCACAGAACATCTTACAGGACCTCGTTGTTTCACTTCCTCAAAGAAAAAGAGGCCTAGAATAAAATCAGCAGTGAATCCACACCATACAGTCATCCACACCTTACAGTCAACTGTCAATATGCGACAGTTCTGCGTGTTACCCGCTCCTTCTAGGGTGAAATGTGCTTCGTCTGACCATAGAATGTTCCACGGCCACATGTCATCAACAATCATCCTCGCCAGAAAGCGATAAGCAAAATCAGCGCGTTGAGAGGGATCTTGAGGTATTAGCTGTTGTGCCAGATGAATTTTGCATGGGTACCAATGCAGAATGGACCGCAAGACCTTTCGCACCGTGGACCATGGGATGGATAATTCGTGTGCTGTTGCTCGAGCACTTGTTGCAGCATGTTGAGAAGAGGAAGCTCTGTGCACCACTGCAACAGCCACGTCCTCAATAACTTCGTCTGCTATCTTGCGCCGTTCTCTTTCTGATGCGACAGCCAAATCGCCAGTCGATTCAAATTTCTTTCTCATTTTTCGCAACCCAGTATCTGACACGGGTCCTTTTCGCAGTCCTTTTAGACGACGATATGCTCGCAATGCAGCTGGACTGCTGCTATCATTCTGGTAAAACAACTTTACCAACAGTGCGCGTTCTTTCTTGCTTAAAACCATGATCTTTCGTGAAGGCTTTTCACTAAACAACTTTACCAACATTGCGGACATTCCATTCTGGGTATTGTTGACTTTCTAATTTGAATAAACTTTCTGCTAATAAGGCCGACATTGAAGACGAACATATGCCGTAATTAAACAAAAACCTTGCCTGCTTATTTAAAACAATAAAACTAGTTTTAAAATCTCTATTTGTCATTACAATTAGTAGCATCTAAAATTGACTACACAGCCAAATTTCTTCAGGAAAGGAATTATGAATCTTGGATTCAAGATGATATTCATTTTTCGTCAGACTTAGTCGCTTATGGCTTTAAGTTCTTAATTTGAACTCACTTTGTTTTTCGCCTTTGCAAGCTCTGATTTTATGTTTCATGCTTGATAAGCTTATCTTTGAAATGGACATTTTTTATAGATGATGTGTTCATTCTTAGTGCAGCAATTTGGCTTCTGTGGTGGTGAGATTGTTCCTTTTATTTAATTCTACTATTTGTAAAGATGTTGACCCTAATTGTGTTGTTTCAATAATATAAAGTTAAAAGAAGACAAACTAAGAACTAAAAGCATGTAATTTGGTTTTTTTTCGCGGAGATATCTTGCAAATCCTTCCCATGTTTTCTTTCTTATGCAGCTGTAATTCGTGAATTTTGCATGGATTCCTCGGTAAGCTAGCTTAAATTATTTTTTTTCTGCTAATGCAGAATATGGATTCTTTTTTCTTAATGTCTTCAATTTGGTAGCATGTAATTTAAAATTTTCTTTTGGTAGCTTCATTAAGGTTTAATTGACTGCTGCAATGAAAACATTGGGTAAATAAGTTTTTTTTTTCAGGCTATTGTCTGATGTAAGTTTCTTTTAAAATTACTTTGTTCCTTCCTGACATCATGCATTTATTGGCCTTTATGATGTAGTCGATAATTCGGAACTTGTAGTGTGAGCCTAGTACAGGAAGTGTTAAATAACATCATTAGATTTTACATTTGTTAAAATCTTGTTTTCTCTTAAATACTTAGGACGTGTTGTAATATAAACACTTAACTTTAGAACTATGATTTCTGTTTCGTGATTGAGAATTGATTTTACATGACATTGTTTTTTGGGAGTTCCTTTCTTATATTAAACTATGAAAACTACATTTGGCTAATTTGTAAACCACATTTTACTTTTTTTTATTATTCGCTGCAATTAATAAATTTGAAATTTCTCTCTCATTTTAATATTGTTTTGTAAGGTATTCATTTTGCAATGCCAATTTATCTGTATTGTTAATCATTTTCCCTTTAAAAACTTAAAATATATTTTTGTACCTTCGTTATTGGCAACTTTGTCCCTTAGTTTCTTGAGAGGGGAAAAAAAGAAAAAAAACTTAATGATAACTCTGCTATTTTCCTGATATTTCATTTTATTTTTTTCTATATAATAAAATAAGATATTAAACCTGTTACGTCTTTGTCAATGATTCTTGAAAGGAAAAAGATTTAAACAAGTCAAAATGAATGATGTTCTTGAAAATCTGTAATTACTCAAGATAAAATTTTAAGCTAAGATCTTACCAATTAAAATGTAAACTGGGTTATTGCGGGTAAAAACACAATGCGAGTTTCTTTTGGAATAATTTTTATCAAATCATTTTGCATTTAGAAAAGTTTAAGAGCGGAATTAAATAAAGCCAGTTATCTCGGGGAGAGCAGTTACCTATAAATTAACTTAGCTAATGTAAGCCACGGTTAAAATTCTGAAGGGGACAGATACCGGGCTGGTTCCGGAGATTATTTCAGAAAAACAGGGTCCCACAAAATGACTAATAAAACTTCTATACTTTTCGCAACTTTCACATATCCGACTCGCATTTCTATGATTTTTTGACGTTAAATGTCTGGAACAGATATATGCCTCATTGCCTCCACTAGGATTCGAACCCTTGTTCAGACTGATTGAAGAATTCTACGCCCCAGCTCCCTCGTTTACCGGGCAGCCAAGGAACGCTTAGCTGATTCGCAGCATTCGAGGGACATTAAGATAGGTATAGATCCGGAAACATTGTCGGCCACCCCTTTAAGAAGACCACCTATGTTCCAAGCATTATCATGCTGGGAAAAACAAAAATGCCCGCTGGAATACCAATCAGAAAAGCCACAATAAGAACTTAAACACCCTTCACATACCACCCACTTAAGATCTACTAAGGTTATATTCTTGGCCTTTAATTTATATTTATATTAACTATTAATGAATTAATCAATTAATCAGTGTAAGTTCAGTCATCCGTTAATAGTCCATTAATGCATTAATTATTCTATTCGAAATTAATTAGTCAATCAGCACGTCATTTACCCTTAATTAAATTAAATTATTTATTAGTGTTTAATTTTGGATATGTACTGAGTGGACAAAATAATAGAAACACTTGCCTAATAGCTTGTCGGTTTTCCTCTTTCAAGGATAAGTCTGTACACGATACTAATTTGTGTCAGTGTTGCCAACCACGCTTGTTGAGTCATTGATGGCACTTCGTCCTAGACGTTGATCTGGATTTATAGCGCTGACGTTTCGCTCAACCGAGTCTCACAAGCATTGAATATGATTTAAATTTGGGTACATTGCGGACCATTGGATTATCCTGAATTTAGATGAGTATTTGTCAAGTCATGCCTGGATACTAGGCCTGGATGGGGATAAGCATTATCTTATTGAAACATTCCCTCATTTGCAAGTGTGCGAAAGCCATGAAAGTATGATCAGTCATCCCATCTGGTAGAATGGTGTTCAAGTTCTCTCCTAGGTACTTTCGGGATGTAACTTATCATATCTGATAACTTTGGAGAGGTTTTGGCACCAGACAAAGTGTAATCTTTGAAGATGAGCAGAAAACGATAATACCGAGAGGCATTGGGTTCCCGTAGCGCAGGGTATCCAGAGCGCCACACTTTCGCTCTCTGATACGGTTTGAGACTCTGACAATGCCGCTGCTGCCCTTTGTCTTGTGGACAAGACTAGTTATTTACCGGATGCTAGTACATTCGTCCTTGATACATCTGCGTAGAATTGTTCCACTCAGGCGGGATGGAATGACCCATTTTGTCCTGCATTCAATATCACCGCTTTTATCCATGGTCATCCATCGCGAAGCATCTGTATTGAATTGTCGGAGAATAATCCTAAGATTCTTAAAAATTGATTTCTAATTATAGGAATGGGGGAGGTCGTGGGCTAGGGGGATTTCGCAGAGCAAGCCATCTCTGTGAAGTTAAGCATCGCCTAGCACGGCTAGTTACTGAGTGGGCGACCATTAGACGTTTGAATTTATTGCATCAGTTTAATCGGGATATGTTCCAACGCGTATGGGGGTTGTTAAATAAAACTTTTTATCAACACACTCTAATATTTTATTCATTTAGGTATGTAAAATTATGTTTGCCTTCTTCTATGGTCTCTCGACGTCGCTAGTTCAAGCTCGGCTCAAGCGGTAACAATTTTTGTGCAAACACTATTCTTCCAAAAGAAAATATGTTCTTTCTGCATTTTTAAAAGTCTATATCATCTCTGGAGTTGGATGGCTCGTTTTAATTCTACTTGACATAGAATGTCATATCCACTCTATATAACGGTTTAATTTCAGAATAGCTTTCGACCTTTCCAAGTTTTCGAGCGTTTCATCTTTACTTCATTAATCGGATCTGCCACTAAAATCTAAAAATATTATCTTTTAAATTTCGTCGTAAACTTTATACATTAAGTATTCCCATTGATTTTTTAGTAAATTGCCACTTCCATAATTATGCCATCACTTCTTTTCTGTTGATTTCTTTTGAGTTTCTTTTTTTGTGCTGCCTCTTTTTCTCTCCTTTCGTTCTTAGTTTCTTTCTTTAATGTTTTTGTATTATTTTTTATTTTTGTCTTTTCCCATTTTTTAATGCTCATCTATAATTGTTTTCATTTGCATTATTATACAAATACGTCGTGTTTACACACGGATCCTTTTTGACCTTCGGAAACATATGATCACACCTTTTCTTTATAAATAAACAAATAAAAAATATAGAATAAATAAATAAGGGACCATCACTACATATTCTTTCTTAAAAAGGGTGACCGAGATTGCTTGGAGCATAGGCCAATTCTCGAATCCCTTGGGTCGCGGGCTCGAATTCCGAATGGATGCTTGTGTTTGTCTCAGGAATTGGGGCACAACAATGTTTACAGTAAAATGAAAGCGAGCCTTTAAGAGAAAAAAATCACACATGTTCAAAAATTATTTTAGAACTGATTATTTATTTGTATTTATTTGTGTGTAGTGAAATTATGTACCTTTTTCCGCTTTGTCGATTGTAGAGAATTCGATTTGTTTTTACGATGCGTTGCCAACTTTATAAACTACAAAATTCGCCTTCGGTTAGTTCCGTGCTTTATCTGTTCTTTTTCGTGAGAACGAATGGAAGAGAAGGGAAGAGTCCTGGGTGGGTGACGACGAAAAACAAATGCAGCTGGCGAAGTAATTAGCGCGTGAGGAACCCCGTGTCGTGACCCCATGCATTATTCACAGCCTCAGGCTAATTCTATTCAGAATCCGAGGATGGCGTTTGATGTAGTCGGAGACCCTTCTGCCGCCAGATTGGAGAACTTCCACGGCACGTGACGGATGCACTCACTTTTCATTCCTCCCCCCTCCTTTTTTTTTTTTAATGACTCCCTCATCTTTCGACTTTAATATCCGCCACAAAAAAACAATCCAATTTGATCCCCTTGCTTTGATTTTTGTAATTCTTCCTTTTCTTTTTATACTCTTACATTTTTGTCTCTTCGTTTGGCTGGAAGGTTTAGAATTCTGTCGGGATTGAGGAATTTTAATTATGATTTTTTTTTTTTTAGCCGTCGCCTTATTTCGTACAATATTTGAAAGAAAAATGGCTTTCGACGGTTTGGTTCCAAAAAGTCAAATGAAACTGCGGAATGCTCAATGTTCGGATTATTAATTGGGGCCTATAGAATTAAAATAAGTATTTACAAATAGAAGGAAATATGTGTTCAATAAATGTTTAAAATACTGGCGCTGGTTTAACAATAAAACATTAAATCCAACAACTACAATGACCGAGACATATCGAAAAATTCCCGGAACTTTTTTTTAGCATTTCCAAGATAGATATCTAGACACTTACAAAAAAGTAAAAGGTGATGTGCTTGGACTTAAAAACCGGTCTAGGCACGACGCTCATGCAAAACAAACAAGGTGAACGTACTGGAAATTTCCACAGGCGATTATCCGAGAAGTGTTATCCGATTTTTATGTTCTAAAGGTATGATATCGGTAGAAGTATACCAGCATCTGCTCTCTCAAAATCTGTGTAATGAGTTTAAAGCAGGAAGGTGCACAGTTGTTGAAAACGGCCTTTCAGGACGACGGCGAATTTCGACGTCATGGCCGTACCCAGGAGACTGCAGCCCCTCCTCCCGAAATTGACCACCATGTCAACTAATTCTCTTACTTGGGGGACTCCCCCCCCCCCGGGGGGGGGGGGGGGGGGGGGGCCCCCCTCTCGGCCCCCCTCGAAAAAAAAATTCTGAGTACGGCCCTGATCGACGTCTTCGGTCAATATTGCTGCCGTAGATAATGCAATTAAGGAAACTCGCCTCGTTAAGATTAAGGATTATTGCAAACGTGTTGGCTGTTGGTTATGGCATAATGTTTGACACCATTCGAAGTAACTCGAGTAAAGAAAAACTAGAGAAAGCTGGGTTCCAAAGCAAGCGTCGCAAAACCAGGAAGCTACCCGGATGGCGTACTTCTTAGAACATCTGTTCCAATACCAGGGGTACACAGAGGTTTTCTTGGATCGGAATGGTGATTTGACAACAAAGGTATACAATCAATGGAGGAAAAAATTCGGGCATAAATCCGTCGCAAAAGGACCAATCTACCACTTGAGAATGTCATTATTTTCCAAGACAACACCATACCTCTTACTTGTTAGTGCTGATTCAGCTATCCAAAAACTGGTGGGAAATTCTGCCACTATATACCCCGGATCTGTCGCATTGCTTTATCATCACTTTGGTCCTTTAAAAAGAGTCGTTTCTTCGACGTGCATGTTTCCACGCTTATGATGAGGTGAAAACGACTATTAGAAAATGATTTGGTAATTAGGGGAACGAATTCTGCAACATCAGGGTACAGAAATTGGTGACCTGTTGGGGTCTTTGCATCTGTAGTTTCCAACAATTGTTTTAGATGTTGTACAAGGCATAATACAAGACTTTGATTGACATATGGCCTTTAATTGATTGCATCTGTAGTTTCCAACAATACTGTATAATACTTTAATCCATTCCTCCCTCTCATATGGCCTCCTTTTTTGGGGATCAACCACTAAATTTAATTTATTGCGCATATTTAGACTTCAAAAATGGTTTATACGCATTTTGCTAAAAGTTCGTAAACCTACCCCAGTCGGTCACCTTCTTAATTCCGTGGGCATAACTCCCATACAGCAACTTTACAATATTAACCTAGCAACTTTTATATACAAAGTCCTCAATAATTCCATAGTTACTACCCTCCCCCAACAGTTATTTACCACTACTAGAACCCCTTATAACACCCGATACTCTGATTCCCTGCCAATCTCTCACATAAGACGAAACTTCCAACTCAAAAGTGTTTCCATCGCCAGGAATAGATTCTGGTCCACATTACCCCTAGCTCTCCGTTCATCACCAAACATTGCCACTTTCAAATACCGTCTAAAGAAATATTTTTTAACATTCCCACCAAACTAACTTTCCTCTCCTTTCCTCACCCTTTCTATCCTTAAAATTTAACTTTTAATATATCAAATATTGTTTCTTTGCTCCCCACCCAGGGACCTACCTCGTCGGCCCCCGCCATACTGGCCCTGGGTGGACGACTTGTATCTTTCTTTAGATTAAATAAATAAATAAAATAAAAAAAAATATGACAAAACTTTGCTTGATAGTGCGACGAAATTACAGGGTGGTCTAAAAGTCAGGCAAAAATTAAAACTCAATAATTCGTATACGAATGCAGATAAAAAGATTCTGTTTTTCACAGAAACCATTGAAATAAAGTCAGATTTTTTCCAGGAAATTACAATTAATGCTAGAATTGTTCGATTTTTGACCAACAGATAGCGTTGTCCGGTTACAGGCAACAGATTAACGGTAAGATGCCGAATTAATTATCGGTGAGACGGAACTATCGCTCTCTGCTTCCGAAATAGTGCTTACAGCGAGTACTTCTCTTTTTATACTGTCTGAAAATGTGTATAAACATTTCGAAAATAAAAAGATAATTATAATTTTAATAAAAAGCACGCTTTGTTATCTTGGAGTTTAGCAGACATAAAAGATATCAGTATTAAATAGAAATTTTCGGATTGCTTCTATTATTTTAATGCTATCTAGTTATCTAGATCAGCTGTTATCTAGCTAACATAGGCAACTCAATGGCAGACAACAATGTCTGTTAACTAAAAATAAATATGCTGAAATTTATTTATCTACTAATCTTCATCACGTAATAGCTAATAGAGCATTAACCCTGCATAGCTAAAGTTCCTCAATTGTTAGAGTAATGTCTTGTCTGAAGTTCGTCGAATCGACGAATGTTAGCTATCTAGGGTGTTATAAAAGGTTCAAACATTTTTATACACTCCCTACGTCAAAGTAAATAACCCTACGGTGTTAATTTTCATCTAACATAATTTCTTACAAAAATATCCGCAGTCAAATTTACAGAAATTAGTCGGTGTTCTATAAACACATGTTTCTCTGGAACTGTACGTCTTGCAGGTTTCATCCATAGCTCATTTTAAAGCTTTTTTTAAAATATATATTTTCAGATATTATTGAAATTCTGGTTGGAGGTTATCTCCAGTTTATAATTATTATTATTTATCTGTGGGTTCATCAACTTTCTGATGGTTTGGATAGGAGAAATTCTCGATCTGTGAGCCAGGTGCCCGCCTCCCACTGGGCTTTTAACCGTGGCAACTTGGTTGTCTTTAAGACACCTTGTGACAGCTTTTGGCTGTCCGGGTGTCTGCGATAGCCCAATTGGTAGAGGCGTCGACCATGATAGTCGAAGTTCCTGGTTCGAATCCAGGTCGCAGAATTTTTCCTTCCATTTTTCAATCGAAAAATTAGAGCATCGTTTACAGGTTAATATATAATTTTATAAAATTAAAATGTATTTTTCTCGTATTTTATTTTGAAGTCCATAAAGTAAATTAACGAAAAAAGTGATTCATTTTAGCTTCAATTTGACATATACGACAATTCCCTACGACGAATATAACCGGAGATATGCTTCGTTTTATGTGATGAGATGTGCGAAATTTTGATAACTTTGATAATTAATTATAACTAAAATATATTTTTTATCTGGCATGCCTTGTATTTTATCTACTAGAATACAATGATAAAGTTTGAGAAAAATCATAGACTCTAAGGTCAATTATCACCCGATTTTGTTCGATTTGACGTGGAATGACTCGTATGGCTTTTATATATCCTTATGACAAGTCTGTTTCTAGTAATGTTGCCATTACATTATTCATAACGTTATTAGAAAGAACTTTAATAATTGATTTACATTTTTCAGATCTTTGTAATTAGAGGGTGAACTACGCACCAGCTAATAAGTAGTCTTGATAGTTACAATGAAACGAGCATTCAAATATTTAAACCGATTGCAGCGATTTTGTTGGTTTCTCTCTCCATTTTATTTTTGTAATCATTTGACTCTCCGAACCTTTTAGGAAATTTATGCTGAGCATTAACAGGGTGAAAATTAAATGATCTCGGATTTAGAAGGAGGCGATTAAAAACGCTTCATTCAAGCTGCACTAAACGCTGACTCTGCTCTGTCCGTGAATTAATTGGGAATTTGATCGATGGTTAATGCAACAGTTATTGGTTCCCATGAGAATTTGCAGCATTTTTCAGGTAAAATTACAATGAAAATTAATCCGCTTGAATTTAATTATTAACAGAAAGCGGAATATAATATTCTCTTTTGGTGAAATGATTGGGCGAGATTAATTCTGACCCAAATGGAAGGTTCGCAATCGACTTAAGAGTATTGGGTTTTATGCGTTGTTGTTGTTGTTTTTTTAATATTCGGATTTCTAAAGAGAATAAAAGTTTCCGAGATGAGTCCCTTTTCTCCGTCTATTATTTTGCTCCATAATGGATGAATTTAAATGAAACTTCGTGTTTAGATAACCAAGCCAAGGCAAACTATGCGGTTGTGGTTATGATGGAGGATGGTGTGTCATCCCTAAGGTCATCTTGGCTTATTAAAGACGACCGTTTGGAGGTCGTCGCTGAATAAAAATTAGGTATTGCTTGCATTTAGTCTCGCTAAGAAAAACAAATTTTGTTGTACCGTTTACGATAGTTTTATTTATACGTTCTGCAAACAATAAAATTATCGTTCTAAAAAAATCCTTGCTAATTTGTGCATGATACAACAGAGTGAGCATAAAGTCTTTCTCTGATTAATAAAAATCATATCTTAGAAACTACGATGGGGAGTTAGAAAATGCGTATAAAATGAGACCACTGACAAGGAGTTTGAATATTACACCAAAACTGTGTAATGCTCTCTCTGGTGAGTGCTTTTGATCCTGACCTACGGTTTAGCTGACGTAATAATGAGAACCCAGCAGCTTTGAAAATGGCGGTCGGCTGGAAATAGTGAGGTCAGTGCAGTCAGTCATTCGTTTCTTAAGAAAATGAGGCCCAACAGAAATCGATCGACAGATATCTGAGGTTATACGTGTAAGGCTCAGGTTTAAAGCTGATTTGTACAATTCAAGAAAGGCGTCGCTTTCGTATACGATGCAAACTGGCCTGAAAGAAAGAAAGCTGTGATGCAAGAAAACATTTAAGCCGTGGACAGTCTAATTCGGTCAAATCGCCATATCACAATTGGTGAAACAGCGTTAGAAGTGTCCATCAGCGTTCTTGTCTAATGACGTGCACGAGTGTTTGCGAGAACAGAAGAAAGCATTTTACTCTGCTGGAATCCAAGGCACTTCCAGACACGTGGTCGCGGGTGACAAGCGTTGAATGAAAAGTAATGGCTCCAATGGCGAAAATGATTTGTGTATGGATGCGATTAATGTACGAGGTGCTACCCAAAATTTGCCGAAATGTACCTCTATAAAATACAAACTTACCCTATCCTTTAATTTCCACCGTCACCTTCAAAGTAGTCTCCTTGGGCATCTATACATTGCTTCCAGCGATGTTCCCACTTCTGGAAGCACTCCTGGAAGTTCCCTGGTTGGAGCATGTTTAACACCTGCTGAGATTCCGCTTGGATCACTTCAATGGAGTCAATTTCAATTTTCGGAAGCAGTAGAAATCGCAGGGTGCCAGGGACAGCGGTCATGTTGTTTTTGTTGAGGAAGTCTCTCGCAGCGAGCGATGTGTGCGCCGGAGCATTGTCCTGATGGAGCACCCAGTCTTTCTTCTTCTACATCTCTGGCTTTTTTGCACCTCACGTTTTCCCTCAATCGTCTCAAAACGTCCGTATGACAGTCCAAGGCGATTACAAACATCGTGGATGGTCTGACTTCGGTCCTCTCGAATCACGTCACTCACTTTTGTGATCATTACCAGAATTGTACTTGTTGGCGGTCGACCAGAATGCTTGTCTTCTTCCACAAACTCCCTACCTTCTTTGAAACGCTTAAACCACTCGAATGTTTGGGTTTGGCCTAAAGCTTGTTCACCAAAAGCCTCCTTCAACAGTCTGTGGATTTCAGTCGCAGTTTTCTTCAGCTTTAGTATCAAGAATCGCAACACGACCAACACAAACAGTGACATAAACAGCTCAAACTCAAAATCACGTGGACATAGGGTGACACCGCTTGGCACAATTACAGCTGAGACGTACCCCTAACACCATCTATCGGTAAAACTTCGTACACCTACGGTTCGGTCAGAATAAAACAATTTCGGGAAATTTCGGGTAGCATTTCGTATGAAACACAGAAAGTTTCCTTAGAATTGGTTCACTTGAATTCCTTACCTTCATTGTTCAACATAGCCGCCAGATAACTATGTGCCAGCACTGAGCAAATATCGTGAAGCCATAGGAGCTCCATATTCTGTTAATGCAACCAGCTACTACTGAAATAGCCCCTCTACTTGATTGCTCCTCTTCTTCATTTCCTGATCTAAATCTATTGCTCACATCAGTTTTTACACATTACATGCTGATGATGGAGGCATAGCCCCTGAAATGCGCATTCGTGTTAATAAAGTTATGGCAAATTTAGTGAGACTATTGCCAAAGTGGCCATAACCGCTAATTTTCACATAGGCGCAAAAATTGAGACTTTTAACTGCAAATTATAATGTAATTATATTATTAGCCGTCGTTTTCTTTCCTGGTCAAAATTCTTCGCTAACTTGTAAGTCTCTGATTATTTTTCATTCAATCTTAGCATATGTTGCCCATCTGATTACGCAGAGCTATCAGGTAGCCCCAGCATCTTCTGTAAGAATGTCTTTTCGCTATGCGGTAGTCTGGGGTGCTTCTTTCCAGAGAGAGACTGTTACTTTTCGAGCGACTCTCCTGGAAAAAAATTATTTCAGGTTAAAATTTGTAAAAATTCTACCTGTCTGTAACCAGCATAGTTTGTGTGCAATAAAAGTTTGAAATCAGGGAAAACTTTATATAAAATAATTTTTAACTCAAGGGGGAAAGACTCAAAAATCGATTAAATTTACAAAAAAGATTTGTTAATAATGTAAACAATTAGAAGGAGATGAAGCCAGAAACTGTGGACACAGATTAACAAGAACAACAGGAAACCACTATTCCACATCAGATGTTTATTACAACGTATGCGCATTTCGGGAGCCAAGCTGCCTTCCTCAGCGTATACAAGAACTTGATCAGACCAGAGAACTTCTCTGGTCTGATCAA
>JAHWFO010041953.1:1627543-1767616 GCA_023313115.1 Rhysida immarginata | reverse complement strand
TTCTCTGGTCTGATCAAGTTCTTGTATACGCTGAGGAAGGCAGCTTGGCTCCCGAAATGCGCATACGTTGTAATAAACATCTGATGTGGAATAGTGGTTTCCTGTTGTTCTTGTTATGTAAACAATTCTTTGAAAAAAAATTTTTAATATGAAACTGTTTGAAACAGAAGAATAATTAAATATTTGAAGCAGAAAAAAATTAAACAAAATTGATATTCAACTTTGCTATTTATTTTAAACTTGAAAAAACTATTTTGAAAATATTTATCTTTTACACAATTGCTATTCTGCTTGTTTAAAAAGGTTGTAAGTTTTCAGAATTTCCGGCGCTCTAATGGCTTTTCTACTCGTTGTTATCCCCGTTCCTTTTGTATTTATTAATTTAAATGGAAGAGGAATTTCTAAGAAGCACTTTTCAGTTATCATATCAGGTTAAGTACAAATGGAATCTTCATCGCATATTCATAAAGGTCTCTTTTTCTCTGCAAAAGATAATTAAACGAGATGGTTAATTTTTTAAAAGGGAAAGAATTTCCAGTTTCAAATTTTTGACTAGGCAAGACTGACAAAGAGAGAGAGAGAGAGAGAGAGAGAGAGAGAGAGAGAGAGAGAGAGAGAGACTATCGTTCTTACCTGGGTAGGAAATTTTTATAGATTTTACGTCGTGTGAAAAGTGGCTTCAGGAGTTCAATCCGACGAGGAATGCTGTATTTCTTTCTGCGAAGGGATTTATTAAGCGAGTCGGAAGCAGGTAAAGGGATTGGAAAAAGCAAAAGCTGAGGAAATGGAATGCAAATGAACACTTTTTTAAATATAAATATGTTGAAACCTTCATCTTTTCGTGAAGAAAATCCCTTCCCTCTTGGTAAGGATTCGCCTTTCGTGTGGTAAGCAAATGAAAAAAAATGTTTGAAGATTTTCCCCAAATGAATTCTTTAAATCGCTCCACTGTAATTTGGACACTTTATTATTTTCAGCAGAGATTTCTTGAGGCACGCCGCGAAGAAACGGAAGAAAGGAAATGGATTTCGAAGGAACAGACGGGAGAGAGGGGCTCGGAATGTTCTTATTTCTGTCAATCGAGGCTTTGTTTCCGAAACGAGACCAAGAACGGTTATTTTCGCCACTGCCTTACCTGAAACATCGTTTTAAGGCTCTAGAAAGGAGAAAAATATTAATAATAATAAAAAAAAGTTATTTTTACCATTTACTCCCCACGAGATGTGACAAGCCAGACGGGAATATTTAAAACAAAATGAAGCGAAAGAAAGAAGAAAAAGTTGCTCGAAAATCAGAGCGGAAAGCGGTCGTCACTTGTGTTTTATAACTGTAATAAATAAAGTGGGAGGCAGTTGATGCGTCGTTAAGTGAAATTGATGGCCCTTCTCTTATTTGCTTTTCCTTGAAGGAAGAATTAGAAACGCTTTCCTTATGCCGCTCTGAACTCCCCAACCAACCAACCAACCAACCAACCAACCATCCGACCGACCACGTGACTCTCTCGTTTGTTTGCTGCATATTTAATGACGAGGTAACATGTTGTTAATTACGCTTCCATTAAGAGAAGAATTAACAGCAATTATTAAGATGAACGTTCTGTCCTCGTTACCTTTTACTGCTGGATATTTTTTACCTTTTAATAGTCCACTTTTAAGCTTCTTCGTATACGTCACGAAAAATGGCGCTTGGAGGAAAAGTAGATGACACACGTGGTTTTGTGAATGAAGGAAAGGATTATATAAGTGCTTTCGTTTGTCTCATGTGTTTTAAAATAGTTACGTACGAATCTTTTAAACATGTTAAGTTTAAACAAAAGTAATTATTATTGTATTCAAAATACCAGTACTTAAGTTCTAGGAAGCAGTTGTTTCTTCTCTTGATATTTCAAGCGAACCTCAAATAAAAATAACTGCAGGAAATTTTATGGATTATTTATTTATGAATAAGCATTTCGTGCTGGAAGTCAGAAATTGACCGCACGAAAGTCGACTTCCTGGTTTACCAAGCATGTTGGGCGGCGAAGTTTATTTTCGTGCGAACAATTTCTGAAAGCTAACTAATATTGCATATCGAAGTCATTTTAATTTAAGAAGATTTTAATTAAAAGATACCGCTAATTATTATTATTTTTGGAGATTCGTATGCTAACATAGGCTTTTCTTTTATATAAAGTTGCTATTTAATAAATATAGCCCGCATCTTTCTCGATAATACTAGATTATTGAACTGAACTCTTTGATGTGAAGGACGTGTTGTCATAAGCAGATTCATGACTCAAAAAAGTTATTAAATTGTGAAAACGTATTCTCATTTTGGAAAAACTTATTAATGGAACGTAAAGTAAAAGATAAATTAAATATTGCATGGTTTAAGTTGAACACTTCAAAGGCAGAATGAGCGTTATATCTTTCGTTATGCATTTGCTGTTAAGTGCAGTGCGATTTTTCTTTAACGATTTTACTGCAAAAATGCTCAATCTACTCCAGGAAATCGATTATGGTGCCAGCGATAGGCATGGTCCCTGGTCCGTATCCAGGTCGCGGAATTTTTCCTTCCCTTTTCAATTTATCATGGAATATACAGTTTAATATACTCTTAAATGAATGATGTACAGTTGAATCATAATACAGGGTGTCCGAAAACACAATTCCAAAAGTATGGTTTCTTTTTTGTTGCAGGTGTTTATTTAACTAATTAGCAGAGATGACAATAGCACAAGAGAGAGCTCAGTGCGTGGTCTGATACGCTGAAATGAAATCACCGATTACCGTCTAAAGGAATTTCAGGCGAACGTATGAACGGGAACTACCAGACGTAAAGACAATTAACGCATGGTTTGATAAGTTTTTAGCCACGGGGAGTGTTAACCTACAGCCTGGCTCGGGTAAGCAACGCAAGTCTGAGGAAACTGTGGGCGAAATCAGGGAGGCCTTCACTAGAAGCCCAACAAGGTCAATTCAGAGAACGTCACGACAGCTGAACAAAATTTTTAGAGTTGCTCTTCATGACAACGCAAATTGCAAATATCTAGGACTAATAATTTCCTTACAATTAACATTTGAAATCAAGGAGGTTTCATGTGGACATTTCATGTGGACATTTCATGTTTCATGATATTAATGCTGTCTAGTATCGCATAATTAGTTGATATAAAAAAAAGAAATACTGGACCACTTAAGAGATAGGATAATAATCTTTTTATTACCGAGGCGTTTCAGTATTGCACTATCCTCACGGTCTAACTAATCTAACCTAATCTAACTTAATCTAAAGACCTAACCTAACCTAACTGTGGTGATATTCATGAACTAATAAAATCTTGCAAACATTTCAAAGCTGTAACACGTAAGTAATTTTAAATTTGAGAATTTAAATTTTAACTAAAGTTCTTAGTAAAAATTAGTTCATTTAATTCCTACCAAATTTATATTTATTTTATTGCTCAATGTTCACATTAACACAACGCAATTCCAATTTACTAAATAATACAATTGCTCTTTGGCAATCATAGAATGTCTCGTACAACCCGTTACCAATAAACAAAACAACACTGCTGTTAAAATCCAAGATGGAAACCATGAAGGTTGGCTTTTACAAGACCTATTTTGGTCGGTGACTTTTCAGTGCCGGGGGTTGCCTTTTTCGTCGGCTACGCGTACCCCCTATGCCAACGAGAGACAGGCCAGGCAACGCCACCTAGACAGAAGGCCTGCGCACAGAAACGTCATACTTTGTTACACCACACTAAAGCGGCTATTGTTAATCGTATTTCCTCCAAAAATAAGCCCTAAATTTGGCCGTTTGATGATGATATAACAATGTATACAGTTTCTGTGCGCAGGCCTTCTGTCTAGGTGGTGTTGGGCCAGGGCACTCAAAAGTCACCTGACTATCGGGGTCCGAGCAACAATCCATCCTTCATTGTTTCCATCTTGGATTTTAACAATCCGTGTCTTTTTGTTTGTTGGAAACAATGAAGGATGAATTGTTGCTCGGACCCCGATGGTCAGGTGACTTTTGAGTGCCCTAGCCCAACGCCTCCTGAGCGCGAAAACGTCATATATTGTTACATCATCATGCGAAGACATAATTGGTAGAAATGCGATTAAACATGTCTTCAGACAATGTATGACGTTTTCGCGCTCAGGCCTTATCTTTAGGACGTGTTGCCTAGCCTGTCTACCAGGTTGAATCAACATCTATCTCGTCGCCTCTACCAAGTGAGCCGTCGTGGACACTGGCATACCAAGCTGTTAGGAGTTTTCATTAACTTTCGGTACTATAGGAAGGAGAAATTCTCGATCTGTGAATTGGATGCCTGCCCTGTCATTGCGCTTTAACTTTGACTACTTAGTAGTGTTTAGGACACTTAGAGACAGATTTGCTGTACTGCTATCCGCGGTGAGCCAGTTGGTAGAAACGACAAACTAGATACTCGAGGTCCTTGTTTGAGATGCAGGTCGCGGAATTTTTCCTTTCGTTTTTCATTTTAACATTTTTACTTTATTTGGAGCATTATCTCCAATATTTATTTATTTATTACTTTTTTAACGAAATCAATCTTGCTAGTACTCTTTTCATAGTATGAAGGAGTTGGTTATCACTCTTAAGAATCAGCGCATTCGTTGCTGTGTCTTTTTACCAGTTCATCTATGGACGTGTTAGTATCAATTTGATTGCCCCAAACAGAAACGGAGCTCAAAGTTGAACACTACAGAATGTAATTGGAATGTTCGGTTGTAGATTTTCATTTGTTTATACTAGTCAAATGCTTGCTGTCTAAACACACTGAGTGGCCATTTATTATGACCACCTCCTCAGTCCTTCGTTGGGCCATCTTTTGTGTTTTATACTGCGACAATTCTTCTTGGCATGGACTCCATGAGATGTTGATAGGTGGTTTCTGCCGTAATTTGCTGCACTGTGATCTTTCTGTTGTCTTTTACAATTCTAGACGCTTTCTGTTCTGCCCGAGCATTCACTACTCGATGGTGACCACAAGTTGCACGTTGAGACCCAGGTTTTTGGGCTGACAGACCTGTCTTTAATTACTTTAAAAACAGCTGCTCTTGAATATTTCACAAATGTGTTTGTTTCCCTGGCACTCGCTTCATGGCTCCAAGCTCAAAGTCTGTGAAATCGTGTTGTTTACCCTATCTTCACAAACAAATCACTTCTACTACCGGCGTAATCCATAGGTTTTCCTTTTTTTATATATCAGTCTGACTCTCTACTAACAAAGGCGTGATGGCCTAGCTAATTTGCTTTAAACTGTTAGGTGGTCATAATAAATACTCCCTGACAATGGCAGTCTCGGACTTTTTGCTTCACTCGTGGATGGTCGTTTCCTAAATATTAATCATTTGGCCTTGATACTTGACGAATTTTACCATAAAATTCCGTGAATATAGTGCCAAGCCCCTTCAAAATTTTCTCTTAATCCGAAGGAAAGTTTATAAAGTCAAAGGAACTTTTGAAAATTTGAAAGTCTTCCTTGAATCATTTCCTCTCATCAAGGATCTCTTTTAGGATTAATTTTTAAAAACCATTTATCTTCAACTTAAATGTTATTAAATCATGTCACGGTAAAAAAAAATTACTTTAATAAATTTTATCTTAAAACAGCTTTACTTGATGGCGACTGTTTTCGAAATGCACCAGGGAAATTACTTTAATATTCTAATTAGGCTTTTAAACTTTTTTTCTCTAAACTAAGCGACACTATTTCAAATATCGGAACAGTGTGCAATAGCGAAAAAAGTCGTGATTTAAAGAGATAAAATCAAATAACAAAGTAATAAATAACTTTAAAAGAAACAAGAGAAGATGGAGGGGGGGGGGGCGCAGCAAATTTGTTCTAATTTATGCTTAGTCAATTTTTAAATTTTCTTCTGCCTTAGAAAGAAAAAACACGCCATTAATAATATTGGATTTTTTTTAATGAATTAATTCGCTCATATCTTCTTCTTTGATGGCGTGTATTGTTTTGAAGTTTGAGGGAAAAAAATCAACTTTGATTAGAGAAAGAGAAAAAAATAAGAAATTAAATGGCAAAGTGAATGAAAACTCGGCTCGTATCATCATTAAACAGTTTTTTTCCTTCCCTAAATATTAAAAGCTCCCATCGAATGATGAATGGATAATGAGGAATAATTATCTTTTCCTCGTTACCGTCGTCATTTGCATAGCGCCTTATTGGAAGCAATTCGGTGGCGAGCACGAGTTGACAGTGAATGACGACGTCACCGTGCCACCCACGCAACGGGAATAAACGAGAACGGATGGGAACGTCGGACGGGAGACCCCTCATGAATAACCGATTGCGTTTATTTACATTGCAATAAGTCAAAGGCTTTTTCTCAATGGCCACCGGGGGAAACGGTCGCTTCCATCTCCTAATCGGTTTCCCTCCAAAGACTTCAGTTTGAGGAAAAGGTTCCGCCATTTGTTACGTCGTTCCCCCAACATGGATCGCTTTCTCTACTTTCCTCCTTTTTTTTCTCTTTTATTTGCGTCGCAAGCAACTAAAACGTCGTTTGTTCTTTGGAAGAAATGGCTCGAGGGCGACCACGGGGGACTTGTTGAAACAGAAAGGAAGAATTTGGATTGACATTAAAGGAAAATCTTCTCTTCGAACAGCTCCTGTTATTATCTTCTTGATAAGGAAATTTTATGGACTGCTTATGAGGAGGAATGGCTTAGAAAAACGCTTATGTAAAGTGAAGGCTGTCCTCGATTTAAAACGGGATACTATACAGACGACTCTATCGTAAGTCGGTTTCTCATTACCGAGTAGCTCATCTTTGGTCGACAACCGTCTAAAGGTGGTGGCCTATTCTTTCGTCCATCTCAACTCAAAAAAAATTGTTTCACTGAAATCGTTTATGCGCATGGAGAATCAAGTCACATTATCAGACCATGGCTGGCTCCTTTATGTGAACAGATTTCCTTCTTTAAAGAAAGGTATCTAATACGTTATGTACGTTTATTTAAGGGATAGGGTTTGGGTAATGTTAAAAATTGTTACAAAGAGGGGGGGGGTGAATTGTGCCAGTTTAGCAAAATTTTTTTGCGAAAGATCACTATGTGATCAAGTTTTGTGCAACTAACTCCTCCGAAATGGCAAACAGCAGAAACAAATGAAATTAATACACCATTAGAAGATTCGCTAAACTGTGGGTTAATTCTTTTAGAAGACATTTTCCCCTAAAAATAAGGAAATGCGAAGCCAGTGTTTCATAAGTCAATATATTCGACAAAAATAAATAAATTCGACACGTACAGGCTGCTCTCATTGAGCCATTTTGGAGTTATTAAGGCTTTTATTGTCTCTCCCAAAATTGGGCTCCCCTCTCCCAACTGAAATTTTTTTTATCATGATTCGCGAAGATATGTTGAAATTTCGCGAAAAAAAATTCCAAAAGTATTTGGAATTCCAAAAAAAAGTCGCATGTTCGTATGTGACATTTTGTGCAACTAACTTCCGAAAAGGGCTCTCATTGAGATGAATAAGTTTTTGATATCAATTGATGGGCTCTGAAGAACATCTGAACGTTAGTGAGGTTTTAATTTCTACAAAATTATTGAAAATTTGTCCATATCTATCGAAATAACAGAACTCTGAATTTAACTTCAAAATTGGATCTAGGATTATGCAAGAAGAATTAATTTTACGTCATAGTGGGGATTTACCATTCGGCCATTTCAGTTTATTTGTAAAATTTTCGCCTTATTAATGTTATTGTTCGGAAGAAACCAGTTTTTCTCACGACCTTTTTTTCTCCTATATTTTTCCATTATCATAAGGCTTCATGAAAATCACCTTATATTCAGACCCTTCTTTCCTTTATTTTTTGGATCACAGCTTTCAATAGCTTCATTGCTTTTGCTACACATCTTGTGAGAAGTAAATGGATTGAAATTTCATTGCCGACACTATACGCGCCATTTATGGAACACATTTTTTGTCGCTAGGCTTCTGTTTGAGCTACGATCTATTAAAATCTCAACGAAAGCGTTTCCTGCCATCAGAAGCATTAACTGTTAATTTGAAGGCGACTTGTTCCAAGTTTTCCTACCTTACTCCGTTATTCTTTCTATTCTACTTGACATACGAGGGAAAGTCAGTAAGTAAGTTTCAAATTATTATAGAAATGAAACAAGTTGGATACTGACTTGAAAACTACTTTTATTTCTCCACATAATCTCCCTATACAGGGTGAATACAAAAGTCTGAACCCCCCTTTTATTTTTTGAACCGAAGCAGATATGTCAATTTTGATGAATCCAATGAATAGGAAGTTGTGGGTGGCCTATCCCATGGTGCACTTTTCATCATCCCAAATATGCAAATTAGGACACATTCAAAATTTATCTCAAAAACCGTAAGGGATAGAGAAAAAAACCAATTGCAAACTTGTTAAGCATAAAAAACAAACAAAACAAAAAATAAAATGAGTGTGCTTAGACCACACGACCGAAGTGAAAACTTTTATGGTGACTGTAATTGATTCTAAGTAATGTATAGGTGAATAATATACAGGGTGTTTTTGAATTGAGTACAGATTTTTTGGGATATGATAGAAGAGGTCCTTAGAAGTATTTTTTGTCATGTGAACATGGGGTCCCCGCAGCTCCGTTTACTTCCAATACTGCATTGAACAATCAAATGACACCGGGACGCAGTGTGCGTTGGTAGGCCTAGATTATTTTATTTTTAACAATTAACACAAGCAATCTACTGTATGACTTTTACAGTAATTGTTCGAAATGACCGCCATTTGCTTCATAGCACAATTCGCAACGCCTTATGATGGATTGATGTACGCGTGGAAACAGTTGATTTGCACGGTCGCTGATGTCACCTGCTGCCGCGACAACACGAGCCGCCAATTCTTCTTCGGTATCTACGGGTTCGGAGTACACCATTGATTTTATGCTTCCCCATAAAAAAAATCCATCGGTGTGAGATCTGGCGATCTCGGTGGCCAAGCAACTGGTCCACCACGACCAATCCAACGACCAGGATATGTTTCATTTAGGTAATCTCTAACTGCCCTTGTGTTATTACAGTTATTACAGTAGATTGCTTGTGTTAATTGTTAAAAATAAAATAATCTAGGCCTACCAACGCACACTGCGTCCCGGTGTCATTTGATTGTTCAATGCAGTATTGTAGAGTAAACGGAGCTGCGGGGACCCCATGTTCATAGGACCTCTTCTATCATATCCCAAAAAATCTGTACTCAATTCAAAAACACCCTGTATAGATGTCGGGTGGAACCTATAAAGTATTATAATTATTATAAAATTTATAATATACTTTTGATATCACATATTAGATTTTTATCTAATTTTGTAAAATTAAATAAATGTTTTTATAATTATTGTATTATTATTATTTTTATATTTCTTGCATTTTTAAATTTAGTTTTTATTTAAATTATTTAAGGACAATTTTTATTTAAGTATTTAAATTTCTGAATTAAATTTATTGTAAAACACTGTTCACTTTTAGCTCATTGCATTATATGTGTGCGCATTTTATACTGTGGGCATTTTTATCCATGTTTTTTTTTCCATGTGGGCATTTTTCTGTGTGCGCAATTTTCCGTGTACGCTTTTTTCCTTGTACGCTTTTTTCATGTTCGCTTTTTTCATGTGCGCTTTTTTCATGTACGCTTTTTTCTGGTCACCGTTTGATATATTACATGCCATATCTACGCATCAAAAGTAACAACAGTACCATAGGGTGCCATATTGTATCATTAGGGCACGTGCTACTAAAGCAATTCCCACTATCATTATTTACTCGTTATATTCAGTCATGATACGTTGTTACGAGTTATTTGATATAATACATGCCATATCTACGCATTAAAAGTAACAACAGTAACATAGGGTTCAATATGGTATCATTAGGGCACGTGCTACTAAACCAATTCCTACTATCATTATTTACTCGTTATATTCAGTCATGACTCATTGTTACGAGCTGTTTGATATATTACATGCCATATCTACGCATTAAAAGTAACAACAGTACCACAGGATACCATTAGGGCACGTGCTACTAAACAATTCCCAGTATCATTATTTACGCGTTCTATTCATTTTTGAGATACTTACACGTACACGTATCACTAGACCAATGTCTGCTATCATTAGTTACTCTTATATATATTCATTCATGACACGTCGTGACGAATTGTTTGATATACTACTTGCCATATCTGGTTATAGTAAATTTTTAAGGGTGTATCATAATTGTACCATTAGAGCACGTGCAATTAGAGCGCGTACCTATTCATGATATCTCACGTTCGATCTTGTTCGTGCTCTGCCCCATATTAATGGATTGATGAAAACAGAGTGTGGTAAAGTTAATTTGTTTTCAAGTTATCTTAATAATTAATAAACGTCCTACGAGTTTTACCGGAAAACGTTTCACTTCCGAGCGTGACGGATCAGACACTTTCACTCTCCAGCAAAATTTTGTATGCGGTGCGCCTATAGAAGTTTTCACTTCAAAAATCATCCAAATCGGACCAACCAATCACCCACAATCACGTGGTGAACTGTTTGTAGCTTACAAACAGTCACACTGCACAAACAAGTTACTTCAAACAGTTAAAAAAAAAAGTTAATCAGCAAAATGCTCGATGTGACGACCGTGGGCACCGTAACACAATTGGGCACGGAACCTAACTGACGCCAAAACATCGGCAAGCATGTCTGGTGTCACTCCTCGGCACGCTTCCTGGATTCATTGAACCAGATTCTCCAGTGAGGCGGGCTGCGTAGCATAAACCTTGTCCACAAGAAAAAGTCAAGTGGTGTAAAATCAGGGAAGCGGGGTGGCCAACGAACTGGTCCTCCTCGGCCAATCCATTGTTGTCCAAACATGTCACTTAGACGCTCGTGAACGACCAACCCGTAATGTGGAGGAGCTCCATCATGCTGAAACCACGTGCGCTGATACGAGGCCAATGGCAAATTGTCAATGAAGTCTGTGACTACCACGTTGAGAATTTCAGCCCGGTAGCGTTCTGCAGTCAGTGTTCCATCGTAAAAATACGGTCCAACCACAGTGTCATTATACAATCTACACCACACATTGATTCTCCAGTTCACTTGATGACTTGCTTCTCGCAGACATCGTGGGTTTTCGTCTGCCCAATGATGATGGTTGTGCCTGTTGATAACTCCATGCCTGGTGAACTGGGCTTCATCTGTCCACAACACCTCATGAATGAAGTTTGGATTGTCATCCAGGCAGGTAAGTAACCAGTTGCAGAAGGCGGCCCTGGCACATAATCCAATGGCAGTAACTCCTGGTGACAATGAATATGGTATGGGTGAAAATGATGTGCGTGTAGAATGTTGAGAACAGTTCTCTGATGGCACCCAACATCTGCAGCTTGTGTGGGGATTTGCACCAACTGCAGCCAGAACTGGTGTTGTTGTATCCTCGTCACCTTGTGTCCTTGGTCGTCCTCGTTCTGCATTAACATTCCCTGTAGCCTCGAATCTTTGAATAATGTGACGCATTGTTTGACGAGATGGATGGCGTTCGTTAGGGTTATCTGTCTCGATACAACCTAACTGTAGCATGTAGGCTTCTCCTTGCCTCTCCGAAGCAGAAGATCATGTTGACCATTTCCGGAACAGTGTAGCTTGCCATCCTGGAATTGTTCTGTCTTTTGTGTGCTGAAACATGCCTTTTATTTGCTTTTCCGCATGAAAGTGAATGTGAGTATAGTAATTTATGTTCATTTTTTTGATTTGCATGCTTTACATGGTGGAAATATCAACATTCAGTTTTCCTTGTGCAGTGTGACTGTTTGTAAGCTACAAACAGTTCACCACGTGATTGTGGGTGATTGGTTGGTCCGATTTGGATGATTTTTTTTGTTTTTGTTTGTTTTTTTATGCTGAACAAGTTTGCAATTGGGTTTTTTCTCTATCCCTTACGGTTTTTGAGATAAATTTTGAATGTGTCCTAATTTGCATATTTGGGATGATGAAAAGTGCACCATGGGATAGGCCACCGACAACTTCCTATTCATTGGATTCATCAAAATTGACATATCTGCTTCGGTTCAAAAAATAAAAGGGGGGTTCAGACTTTTGTATTCACCCTGTATAATGAGGCACCTGTCCCATCATTTCATAAACCCTCAAAACCAGAAGCATAAAATTCTTTGGGCTGCTGTCTGAACAAGGGGGTGAATTCCCTTTGTACAGCTTCATCGCTGGGAAAGTGGTGCTCAATGTCTTCTAGGATCTCTAGGACGTATTGCTTATCACTTTCCGGCAGCAAGAGTAAACTGTAAATGCCGACTTCTGTAACACCATCATCAAAACTTCGTAATGTCATTTGACAGAAGCGACCAGAAC
The DNA here is from genome assembly GCA_023313115.1 of Rhysida immarginata. Lineage (NCBI taxonomy): Eukaryota > Metazoa > Arthropoda > Chilopoda > Scolopendromorpha > Scolopendridae > Rhysida > Rhysida immarginata. The sequence goes on along the minus strand of JAHWFO010041953.1, from coordinate 1,755,217 downwards.
TCCTCATCAAAGGCGTGTTGCTATTGCATGATAACGCGCGTTTTCATATTGCCAACACGACAACTTAGCATCCTGTGAAAGTTTAACTGGGACGTTTTCAAGTAACTTCCGTACACCTCTTACCTTGCTCCAAGCGACTTTTATTTTTTTTGGCTCCAAGCTGTATAAAGGGAATTCACCACGTGGTTCAACAGCAGCTCAAAGAATTTTATGCTGCTGATTTTGAGGGGCTTGTAACAGAATGGGACAATGTATAGGAAGATTATGCGGAAAAATAAAAATAGCTTTCAAATCAGCATTCTTATTTGTTTCATTTCTATATCCATTTATTACTTACTGACCTCCCCTCGTATTATTAAGAGTTAGTAAGAAATGAGCGGAACAATCTTTTGGATCTCTGATTTCGAAATTGCCTCGAATACCCTTATCACGGTGACTTTGATTGCTTCAACAGAATCTTATCGAGTCCCTTTCATCGACATTTTTAGGTTCGGAAATAGAAAACATTTAACGGTGCTAAATCTGAAGATGGAAAGTCGAGGATAATACACATGAGCCTGAACCTGCTTGACGATTACGGTTTGGGGTTCAGTGCCCTGTCATTTAACTCTAAAAACCCAAATATAATTGTCCAATATCATTTGACCCTCTAGAAGAAATTCCCGATTACCATTGCTTTGGAATCATAAAAGTAAAAGAGTATCATCTTGATTCGCGACTTTTAAAACCGCAATTTTTCCGATATGTACGGTGGATGGGGAACACATTGCAATGGCAGGTATGCTGTATGGGCGACATGTGGCCTAGCATTATCGCGCAACAAATCCACTCCTCGTGTAAGACGTTCAGGTCGTCGACGCCGAATAGCTTATTTAAGATTCCTTACAGTCTCTTGATAAGCAGCTGCCTTGACAGTCCCACTACGCTCCATAAAATCAACAAGAATCACTCCATGAATGTTCCAAAAGATGGTCGTCATCACCTTGCCTACGCATGCGATCGTCTTAAACTTTTTGTATGTTGGTGAATTGAAATGTTTCCATTCCATCTTTCCATTTTCGACTCTGGATCAAAGTGGTGTCCCATGTCTCAGTACCTACGACAATGTACGACAATCCGGATTTGGCACCTCAATGTTAGGCAAAATGAAGAAACAAGATTTTCCAATGACATGGCTTATTAAGCAGGATACCGCTTTCTATCGTCACGGATTGAAAAATCTCATTTTACGATATAACAATAACTTAGGTAATGATGTCGAAAATAAAGATATGGTGCCGAAATACAAGTGGTTTTTGTCTTGACCTATCTTTACCCGTTCATCTGCCAAAAAATAAGGAAACTTAATTTTTGACTTACTCTTATACTAACGATGCAAAACAAAAAGTAAAACTGAATGGTCATAACTGTCGTAAATCGAATACTTTAATAATCTTGAAATAATGTAATAATCATTTAAACCCTTTTTCTTGTTACTGATAATTTTTGTTTGACTGTTAGATAGACAGTTTGCTCGAAACGTTTCCTCTTGACTGTCTTGCCAAACGACCATTAAATCGCACGCATTTTATTGCAGTCTGATTTGAATAGGCTAGCTTTAACGAAGTGTTTCTTTAAAACTTTTGACTAACTCTAATCTGAGAGCAAGTACTTAAATCCGAAACGTCTACAATAAAACAAATTTAATCTCTGCGTGACTTTTGAGTAAAATAATCAACAAATCAATTCGTTGAATTATCTGAGTTCACGTTTTATGTATAGGAAAAAAAAAGACCATCAAAAATACGTTTTATGTCCCAAAAAACATTTTGTTTGCCCATCTTTATTACGCTTGTAGATTACGTTAGTCGCCTAAAAAGTCATTCTGAATGACCCGTTTTAAAGACACTTCGGCGTTACTTATTAAATTAACAGTCTTGCAAATCGTCTGTTTTGTGGTGTTGTTAGTTAGGTTTTACATTCTTACTTGTTTGCAATCTTGGCCGTTTGTGGTAACTTTTCTTGTTTTTGGTTTTCGGCCATTATTTTCATAAGCCTGTTGATTTAAAAATAGTGGAAGCTCGTAAAAGCAGATTGGATTTCCGTCGTAAAGTTTGGCAAACCTACAGTATTTCCCTGGTAAACACTGAGAAGTGAAAGGACCACTTCCACCAAGGCCATTGGTTATTTGATGTTTCCCTCCAATTGTCCGCTTTTACGACTCTGGCACAAATTACCGGAAGTCGACCACTGTTTGTCTTTCCGTGAGAAAATTCTCTCGCGGCCGATAGTGTAAGAATCCTTGCTATTGACAGAAGCTTAAAGTTTAGCAGAAATTTTCATTTTATTTTACATTCCCACATAGATTCAGAGAACTAACAGGACGAGAATGTCTGTTCTACTTCAACAAGAATGAAATGAACCTAAATTTTCATTTACTTGTCCGTATTTTGTTATGTACATATGTTATTGTCATTAAAGTTTCGTCCTTTAAAGCGGATTGACTAATTTATGTTACTGAGTCGTTGAGCTGGAAAATTTCCTTTGGAAAACACTCATAAATTGACAATCTCAACCTTATTATTCAGAATACTATGATCTTTTGAATAATGTAATTTTTTCCGTATATATCGAATGGTTACAATTAATGCGACACTACTCACGGTGGACCAGTTTGAGCAGTTCGAAATTGATACTTGGTGGATATGCTAATGAGCCAATATAGAGGCTATTTGGGTCGGTTTCGGGCAAAAATGTGATGCTATACAAGCAATCAACAAGTAGAAACAGTATAGAATATTCGGATAGCAAAAAGATCTAGGTAGGAAGGATAAAACTGAGATAACTGTAACGTTGACAAGTTTATTAGAAACTGATGGTTATAAAAAGTATGCAATATGTCCATCAGAAACATGTCCAGTGGAATTTGAGCGACATATCGCTAAATGTTGGCCTTCAGATATGGCCGAGACTGGACTTGTCCCTGGTAGACACGATTTTTCAGATATCCTTACATACAGAAGTCATATCGATTTAGTCGGGGATCTTGCGAGTCATGCAACTTATGGAAATAATTCGTTCAGTACTGAAAATTGCAGGAAGTAGATCTTTCATGTCGCTTTGCGCCATCATGAATAAAAAGACCGGTCTGAACACAATTAACATTCTTGCAAGGCAGGAACCACATGTTGCATAAGGAGGTCTCTATAACGTGCAAACACCGCAATACAACTTGGAGTGTAATCTACTCAAAAAAAAAACAACAAAAAATAAATAAAAAAATAAAAAACGGACCAAGAATAAAGTTGCTCGTGAATCCACATCACACGGTCACAAACGCCGAACGATTGGCTGTTCCTGCACAATGTGCATAATAACCGAACTACTCTGCGTATTTACTGCACTTTATAGTGTAAAATGCGCCTCGTCAGTCCACAAAATATTTACTGGCCTCATATTACACACTTCTATTCGTACAAAAAAACCGAACGGAAATATTACGGGGATTGCTGTGGATCATGACATATGAGTTGTTGCACTGTTTGAATCTTGTAAGGGTACTAATGTAAAAACGGACCGCAGAACTTTTCGAAATGTTTAGCCCTGAAGAATATGAAAATAAAATTTGAAAAAAATGTTAGAGACGGCAGGTTTTTGGACTCCTCGATTCAATTAAATAATTGGGCAAACATAATAATTCTATTCTATTCAAAGAGGATTAAGATATATGAATTTGGAATTTATTCTTAAAATGTATTTTACTTTTTATTACGATTTTTTTCCTGGATATTAAAATGAATGCTTCCTTTTCAGGGTATTCTGGTTTTTTGTTGTTTTTTTTTAGTCTCTGTCTCCTATAATGGCATTCACAAAGCGTCGGGCAAGAGTAATACTAAAGAGACGGGAGTTTCCGTTCGATCAAATCACACTCGTCCTTTGAATAATTCATTGAAGGAATTGACTGATTACTCCATCATCCTCAATGATATCATCATGTTTTCTTTTTATTTTTTATTATCTTCACTTTAACGTGGAATCATTTCTTTTCACTTTTTCGTTTTCAATTTTTCAGTTTACTCTCTAAAATCTGAAAAGGAAATCGTTCACATAATTCAAAAATTATAAATTGGGCTACAAAATTTCCTATTTTTACATTTAGATCAATGCATTTTAAAATCTGTTTTTTTTTTTCCTTTTTAAAAATCTCTAATTTTCTGTAACTCCCTTGAGGGGATTAATTTTTTGCTATTATTATTGATTTATAAAGACGGAATTGGTCTAAACATCTCTCTTGGGATAAAGATCATTCTGTTTAAGAATTCGTTTATTTTGAAGAAAATGAATATGCCGTTCATTCGTTCATTTTTTTTCAGATTTTTTTTTTCAGATTCAGTATATTCCATAATTTCAATTTTTGCATTGTATTTCATTCCAAATGCCTATAACATAGGCAGGACTGGTGCTACCATATAGGCCAACGCTCAGAAGATACAATACCGAATTATACGAATGTAAAGGATACCGAAAGGATATAGGGTGCGTTCACAAAGTTTCAAGACTGGTCTCAGAACAAAAGATTTATTAAACATTTTTGTACAGCGAACTAAAAGTCTTCGAAATATGACCCTTGGGCATCAGCACAACGCTGCCAGCGTTTTTTTTTTTCATTGTCCATAGGCTCCCTGGAACTCTTCGCACGGAAGGCTGTCATGGGACCTCGTCGAAGCTGCCTGGACCGCTGGAATTCTGTCGAATCATTTCCCTTAATTCGGGGGAACAGAAAAAGTCACTGGGAGCTAGATCGGGGCTGTAGGGTGGCTGGGGCACTGTTGCCACGTTGAACTTGGCCAAAACTTCGCCGGCGGCGAGCGACGTGTAAGAGGGCGCATTGTCGTGGTGAAGAACCCAATTGTCGGCAGACTCGATCCTTCAAACGCCGGAGCATTTTCGACTCTGCATTTTTGACGCACTCTCCGGGTTTTCGACGGGGATCACTGACACGCACTCACGCCACTAGCGATCTGCTCACTCCAGCGTCTCGGAAGACTAACTACCGCTGGTGCTGTCGGTTAGCTGACACCCCCCACTACTTCACCCTGTCGGTGGAACCGGTCTGCGCGCCCTCCCCTACTCAGGAAAAAATCAGCCTTAAAACTTTGTGAACGCACCCTGTAATTATAAAGATCTCTCAGTTTGCCTCTTTCAGTTATCAGATGAGGATGCCCATTTTCTTACAGTATTGATAATTGACGTCAGGCTATCGAGGGAAAAGGCGGAAAATGAATTAAAATGTTACATGCTTTAGGAAGCATATGTAGAATTGGAGAAATTTATGTATCTCGCCGTGATAAACCGTGAAGAGGATTTTGTGGATTTATTTAAAGGAAATTCGACAGTATACGACGTATAAGAGAAATAAAATGAAATACTTAAGTACGGGGCTGGGTAACCATCCGGGTGTGGTGCGGGACTAGTAATTCCAGCCGTCGGTCAGCGTAAGCTCACAGATTACGTTTATTGTGCGTAAACGTAATCTGTGCGTAAGCTGTGGGTTACACCCAGACATACGTATGTACTCTCATCATTATCATCATCACAGTCAACCGTTTGCAATCCACTGCTGGATGAAGGTCTTCTCTAAACGCTTCCATTCTTCTCTGTTTGAAGCTTTGGATTTCCAGTTGACGCCAGCCACCTTCCTTATTTCGTCGATCCACCTTGCATGGGGTCGTCCTCTTGGGCGTTTAAGGTCTCGAGGGTACCAATCTAGAATGACTGTGGTCCATCTCATGTCTTGTTTTCTAGCGATGTGACCAGCCCATTGCCATTTAGAATGTTTGATCCGTTCGATGACGTCAATCACCTTCGTTTGGCTTCTTATCCAGCTGTTGCATTTTCGATCTCTTCTTGTAATTCCCAGCATGCATCTTTCCATGCTTCTCTGTGTTGTCTGTAGTCTTTGTGTTGTCCTCCTTGATAAAGTCCATGTTTCAGCTCCATAGGTGAGTGCTGGTAAAACACACTGGTTGAAAACTTTTCGTGGTTGGCGCATAGACCTGTATGATCTGTATCTTGTATCTTCTCGACAATTGGATGACCAATCTTGCAATTCTGTCGGAGGCACTATCAAGTTCAATGATTTCTATGGATGTACTCTCTATGGATAATTATATATTAAAAAATCATTTAAAGTGCCCATATCTTAATTTTTTCTGAAAAATGAAAAGTCCAAAACGGAATAGCTTAAAGAGCAAACTAGAAAATTTGCTCTTATTAAATAAGATTATCAGTTTTAAATGTGAATTTTTAATTTTTAGTTTCAAAACAAATTTTATTCGCGAATGAAAATTTTAGTCTTTTTTAATTCGAGGGTCTTTAAAAATTCTTTAAACAGTATGCATTTTAAAATGTTTTGTGCACTACTTCATAATTCGAAATGAAATTTGTATTGACTTATCAATTTACTGGGAACGCATGGAACCATTACACTGGCGAATATCGAAGTACATTAGTTCTTCAGTTTATCTAAAATTAAGTTTAATCATAAATTGATCTTATTCAAGCTTCTAAATATGTAAATAAAGTTTGTTTGTTCAAGTCAATTGATCAACCATAAAGCAGATCGGAGACTCAGAATCGGAGACTCAGATTGGATCGATCCAATTTTAGTTAATGACGCATTCCTGGGCCATTCTTCGGATTTAGCGACTGCTGGCAATTTGATGAGAATTATTTATTATTTATTTATGATTATTTATTTAATTAATTAAACTACAAAGATCTCGAGGGAGGCAGGCGACCCCTCTGGTGTCTTGAACACGCTGTAAAAAAATAATAATAATAATAAAATAATAATAATAATTTTTTTTTTTTTTTTTTTATTAAAAAAAAAAAAAAAAAATAATAAAAAAATTTTTTTTTTTTTTTTTTATTCAAAGAACTAAAAACAATTACATTATAACTAATTATCCCGAAGCCTCATATATGGCTTATATGGGATAATATGATATATTGCAACAAATACATGTAACTACAAAAACTAAAAATTTCACAAATACTATACTACAGACAAAATGACAATATTACTTGATCAGCAACATAATACTTTGCCAAAATAATTAATAATATTCTTTCCATCTATAATATGCTGCTTTTATAAATTTAAAAGATCTCAATGTTTGAATCCATTTTGGTACCGTATTAAAAAATGTTGGGATATAATAGTTTCTTAGCTTTTTACCATAATTATTCATAATTCGTGGAACAATAAAGGTTTGCATATTACGCAAATTACGTGTGTTTACAGTTTTATACAGCCAGCTACTCTTAAAAAAATTTTGCACAAAGATGATATGAGGCGTTGAGCGCAAAAGTGGCCCAAGCCGAAAAAATATGTTCTGAGAAAATCCACAGAATTCTTCCCTATTATGTATGCAAAATGGAATTTAGCGACTTCTGTTGGTACGCACACCAAACTATGGATGGGCCAAATGGCACTGTAAAAAGCAATCTATCAGCAATCTATCAGCAATCTATCAGCAAGTTATTTCCACATGTTACTCTTTTTCAACATTATTGTTGGTTGGGCCACTATTGCGCTTAACGCCTCATATACTCATATAGATCTTGAAATTTTAAGATTTTTAGCTTTTTGAATTTCTTATTAGTGTCTAACTTGTCATATATTGAATTTGTGCCAATTAGATTTATTATTCTTATTTGTAATTTTTCAACTTCCCTTGCAGCCGATGAGAATCTATAAATTGAAATACCATATCGCATCCTGGATTCAAAGTATGCTACGTACAGTAATTTTCTGATTTTTACAGGACAGAACCATACTACATAGTACATCATGAGTATAATTTTCCTTAATGTAGCACATTATTTAATAATAATAATAATAATAATAATAATAATAATAATAATAATAATAATGACAGTTACAATTGCAACCAAAAAAATAAAATAAAAAAAGGAAAGCTACAAAGAAAACAAAAACAAAACAAAATCGTTTAATTTTAGATGAAATGCAAATACCGTCAATAAATAATTCCATTGTTTTTATTCAAAGCTGTATCTTCAAAACATGCCCATTTGACCTACATTTATGTTCACAATTCATTGATTCATGAGAAAATAATTTGTTTTCTTCATTTGACTTTTGACTTAGCTGCAGATGGCATAACCCAAGGATATTTATTGATAAAAAAAAATTTTGAGTTCGAATTTGCGAACTGGTTTAGTGAGTACTAAAGTCAACACGGTCAATATTGCCGGGAAAACAAAATAATGAAAAAAAGACAGGTGAAAGCACCATCATCACGGGTAATAAATCACAAAGAATAGGCAATAACAACAGAATATACCTGTGTTAGCTGATTGGCCTTCTTATTTGTTCGTTTTGCCTTCTTCTCTAAGCCTGGCGATCGCTAATTGGTGGTCACCCCATCTTGTTTTGCTGTATATTCTATTGTCATTGCATATTCTTTGTGGTTTATTGCTCGTGATGATGGTGCTTTTCACCGAAATTCGTCAGGCTCTCATTAAGCTTAAATTGATTTAGTGAACTCGGGATGTTTCTCTTCTTGAGTTCTTAAAGCAAAAGTAATCTTATGGCAAAAGTGTATATACGCGGTGAGTTCGTAAAGTGAGTACCGTATTTTTTTTTAACTTCATTTATTCGCACTTGTAGTGATGAGTACTTTTCTTATCTCTTAACACTCTCTCGTCGCTATTACCAAAGTATGCTTACTTATTGTTCTGTGCATTTAATGATCAAGGAGTCTGGCGATTGTCAAATAAGGCCAGTTATCTACTTTTTGAATGCTAGAAATTCGTCTCCATATACGTGACGCCTATGCCTGAGGAGAATGTAGTATTGAAGAAGAAAAACCAACCTCTTGTCCACCTTAATTTATTTAGCCGTATGCGCATTTATTTACCTTATAACTATCATTCAGCGGAATAACCATCTTGTAACTGAAATGCGTATGCGGCTAAATAACTTGTTGTGGACAAAAGGTTGGTTTTTCTTCTTCTATATGGATTTTATCCACAGTTCTTCGGTTCTCTTTATTATGGAGAATGTAGTGATAAGTACTACATAAGTACTGATGAAGTGCCGAGCAGGTAGCCATCTCTGTGATGATTTGGTGCGGGCGGCCGTCTCAATAAAAAATTCGTGAAAGCAGATGGTTTACAGAAATCCGAAGGCTACAGGGTGTTCAAGGCCAGTTGCGATTCCACTTGGATATCTTCATTGGATATTTTGGATAGCACCTCGTATAAAAATGCAAATTTGAACTTTCGGAAGTTTTGATCATGCTGGGATCTGAAAATGCTTTCTGAGAACAAAACTAAGCGAGCTGGGAATGCTTAAGACGTTCTAATTCGAAACAAAGAGGAATGTGATGTGTGCTTAAGCCGCACTTTTTACTGATGACGAGACATGGGTATCTCGCAGGATAGGCACCTTTTAAAAGGCAGCTTCGTTCTATGGATGTTTGTAATGAGTTGCACGCTATAACGCTGCTGAAAACGAACAAGTAACTTGAACAACGTGCGAAACAACATGCGTATCGTTCGCACCCTCACTATTCCCTAAAATGAAAATTAAACAGAAAGAAGGGATATTTATTCAAGAGGAAAGAACGTATAGGAAATTCAACAGAAAACGACGAATGTGCCGGAGAGCTTAGAAAAAAAAGGAGGATTTCAAAAAGCTCTCCAACAATGGCCAGACCGCTAAGACTCGTTGCATTAACTCCCAAGGAGACCCATTTTGAAGAGGATGGAGAGCTCTAAAATTTCAAGGTGTATCATTTATGGGTCTTTTTGGAAACTATTTGATAGCAACTCGTAGACAAGAACAAGAAATGCCTAAGATCGAAGACCGTAAGAACAGAAATGAGTATAAAAGCTATGCTCATTCTTATCCAAAAATACCTGGTGTGACAAATTTGTAACATTTCAAAAGCATTTGTGGTGTCCTGCGAGAGGGGCGCTACTTTTGTACGAAGTTCTTAGGTTAGTTTGCATAATTTAGATCCGGAGATATGAGCTTACAAAATTAAAGGATACGATTAAATAGTGTTTATAATAGACTCATCCAGAAGGATGCTGATAACTCCTAATGTGCAACGTCCTGTAAACTTTAAACCATTTAATTTGGTGTAAGAAAGGAAGCCTTTGATCAGTTATTCTCAATTGAAAATAATGACGATCATAGGTGAGCGACAAAGGTCGGTTTGATGGAGTCCAATTGCCCGTCGATTCTAAAGCGATTCAATCCGCCCGCCCCCGGGTTTCTCCGCATTGGCCACGGCGCTTTATTGGATGACCGTCCCCCGATATGGTACGTGGAACACGAAGGGTCATTTTCGAAATAAATTGCCCCTCAGGTTTTAAAAGAACAGGTTTTGATGGATTTTAAAAAGAAGAAACGAGACATAGGAATGGACGAAAATAAAAAGCAATGATGATGACGATGATGATGAATTCCAATGAATTCCGAGCGAATAATTCTGCGATTGCGCTCTGATCCTCTTTTATATTGAAAATGACAGAGAAGGAAGAAAATGCTCTTCTTTCTTTCTTTTTTTTTTAATAAAATGTTTTTGATTTTTCAAAGTCTGAAACAGAATGTGACAGTTCGTGTGAATTGGACATTTCTCTTTCGTATGCGGGGCGCATGCTTAACGAGAAACGCAAAATCGGCGTTCGCCATGGAGACAAAATGATTGTGGGCAGAAATGAATTTTTTTAGGACTTGAAAGTGATCTTGAATTATAATTTTTATTATGCAAAAAAAATGGAATTTTAAAATGTCTCGCACATTCTAATAAAAAGGGAATTACAGTACAGCGAATCCAGGAAGTAGCCTTTCATTCACTTTAGTTGTCACAGTCTTTTTGTGATTGGTCTTTATTATGGGTATCTTTTACAATATTTATTATTATTCCCATTCCCTATATGCAATTCCCAATTTTTCTCCTATTGATTCCATCGACTAAAGAATAGTCATTAATCGCTTCCATCGACGCTTTGAATTAAGAACTAATGTTGCAGGGAAGCCTCGTGACAAAATTAAACTTGATCTATCTTAAACAGAAGAATAGCCAACTTGGGCTATTCACCTAAAATGGGCCAATAGCCAACTTGTAAAATACAAATCTGACAGTACTTTCAGTGGAAAATTATCGTACTTTTATGTGAGGGGTTTTTATGTGTATTTCATTTCCAAAAAAACCGACCACATAAAAACCTCTCACATAAAAGTACAATAATTCTTTCATTGAAAGTACTCTGGATTTGTATTTTAGAAGTTATCTATTGGTTCACTTTAGGCGAGACACCCTGTATAACCGAATAAATTCTTCAACCATATCATAATTACAAATAGAAAAAGGAAGAAAAGAGGCATGGTCCTTTGGTCGTGTCCAGGTGCAGAATTTTTCCTTCCCTTTTCTATTTGTAATTTTGACCTATCTTAAATATAACTCTACAGCCAATGCAACTTTATTTAAATCGAAAGATTAGTGCATTAACAACATCGTGCCATAATGAATTTTTTTTAATTCGAGCCCTAAATGTGTGAATAAAGAAAATTCCGAACGCAACTTCCAATAGCGGAGCGTCCATCTTAATGACGTCATCGGAGTCATGGTTTGCTTCACAGTGTAAATTAATGCATCACCCGTAAGATTAATCATATAAATAGCCCACGTCATCAGTCGTCTACAAAAAGCTTTCTAAATGGCGCTCAAAGCTATATGTTCATTATACGCAAACGCAAAAACCCTCCAAGGCCCCTCATCCTTTATGGTAGGAAGCTTGAGTGGGTTAAAAGTTTTCAGTACCTCGGAATTGTGATTGACTCCAAACTCAACTTGACCATGTCCAATATGCGCTTAACAAGGCTAAGAAAGCGAAGTTTAGTCTGAATGCGCTTCTGGGGCGAAACAGCAAACTTGAAGATCTGAAGATCCCTCTACCTTTGAAGTGGACAGCAAACCTTTTGTTATTCGCGCTATGCCTGCTTGGGGTTCCATCTGCAAGTCGAGGTGGAGGGATCTTCAGACCTTCCAAAATGCTACCCTCCGCTCCATTGCCCAATTTGACAGAAGAGTTGCCAACAACCTCTCCATCTATGAGGATCTGGGGATGACCCTTATTAGTTCTTATGTCCAAACACTTCTGAGGAACATGCTGCCCAAGATGGAAATCCTGAAAATGCTCTGGTTGCTGGTATTCTGAACCACTCACTCGTTATTAGGGGTCCCATCAGGTATCAAAGACCCCTTCATATCCTGGATGTCATTTTGAGGACATTAACAAGGACGACTTCCCAATTATTGGATCTCCTAGATCCTAGTTTTTTTGGGTTCGCTATTCGTCAATCTGCAATCTGATTCTTGTCCCAACCATGAAGGGACTCTTCTCTGGATGACTTAAGAGGTTCATCAGGCTTCTTTCCCATTTCAGTGTACCTCATTTGGTTTACTTTTAGGGCGAGCGTGTAAAGTGAGCTAGAGTCCTGGACCACTCGTGCCACTTTTTTCACTACATTGATCGATTGTCGATTGTCATCATCAATACATAATAAATGTAACCTAACGGCCTTGTTGTAAGACTCCTTAGACCATTATTGTAGCTTTTCCACATTAGTTTTTATTTGTCTTCACTTTAGCATGAAACCATCTCGTTTATTGTTAAAACTACTGCCATCTTGAAGTCAGTACCTATGACCATTCATGAAAATCCAAGACGTTGTGCTATCTGTAGCGCGGCAAAAGAACAACATAGAACACGATGGTGTTGTTGCGTTTTCAAAGTAGGATATGCCTAACCCCTTCTATTACTTGTTTCATTGTTTTTAATTTTGTTCATTTATTCAGTTGTTAAATAAGTACAATAATAAAGAACATTTACCAAATTCTTTGTATTTTTGTATTTCTTTAAAACATGCATGAAAGAGTTAAGGAAGTTTACATAAAAGTGGCTTCAAAAGCTGCTGATTTACAATCGAATTATCAAGTGAAGTGAGAATAAAATGAGTGAGTGATAGGATGAAGGATGATAAGAAAAACGCGAATATTATAAAATTAATCAGATGTTAAGAAATAATTAAGAATTTTATATAATAAAGAATTTTTATATTTTTATTTCATTTGGTACATATTTTTATCTTTGGTCTTTAATTTTATTTAGCCACAATATGGATATTGGCCGCTACTTATCGGTAAATTCGTGTGAAGTCGCGTGAAATTCTGCAATTTCGGAAATGAATAAATGAAATTCTCTTTTCGCTCCTCTGTTTCAATGTTCATTAAAATTTTAGAGCATATGCTCGACTTTTAATTAAAATTCGTTTTCGGAAGCGTTCCCATCACTGGGCTAAGTGTTTTTGAACAGTGACCTCAAATATTTTGTCAGAAGAACATAAAGCATTTGCGTTGGTTCGTTCGACGAAAGTAATAAATACGCTTACCAAATTATAATTATTATTATTATTATTAATGTTATGAGTTTTATCCCCCCCCCCCTTTTGGCCGGCTTTAGGCTTTGCTATTCGGATCCTTTTATCTCTTTAGAGACGGAATTCGCTCTCCCTCTGTTTGCCGTTCCTTCAACCCTTTGGGCATGGATATAGTTTTGGAAAAGTGCTTAGGGATTTTAAAGTAAAATTTTTCCCGTATCCGGAGCGTTCGAGTCGCTTGACATTCCCAAATGTTGTTGCGGTTTTGTGAAACAAACTACTGATTAAATTCCGATGTCAATCGCCAGAGGCGCCTCGAACGGAACAACTCCTCCATGCCCAACCCCCCTCCTCCCGTCAAACACCTTTCGAGTCCAAACCGTTTGACAGTCTCTTTCAGAGATGATTTGCCATTGACTTTGAACACAAGCGTGAACAACTATTTTATTTCGATTGAATTTTTTTTTTTTTAATTTTCGTCAAAAAAAAAAAACGAACAAAAAAGAAAACAAGAAACAAACAAACAATTGATTTATCATTTGATACTTCTAATAAAAATTTCCTAAAGTACAAGATACATGAAATATAAAAAGAACATATAAATGCATTCTTCTTAAAAAATTCATTTTGAAATTATGCTAATGTAAACAGTATATAACTAAACAATATATTCACATAAGATAATTATGAAGCGAATGTGGCAGAAGAAGGAAAGGAAGACGGACGCAAAATTTCGTCACGTACATAGTGTCAATTTCAATTATGAGGCAAGTGAATCTGCGAAGGAAATTCCACATGTGAATCGTATTTAACGATCACACTAAATAAGAATCTGGACTAAGGCGAGTCAACATTTCGCATGCGCGACTCAAAACAATCGAAAAGGCGTGAATGAATTGTTTATTGCTTTCCATTTCTGAAGGGAAACAGAAAGCACTTAAATTATTTAATACTAGAAGAAAAAGCCCGTCAACTAAAATAGATTTTTTGCCTTTTTAGAATTTAATGTTGATAAAAACATTGCTTCTTGAACATTTTTAGTCGTCTTTAGTTAGATTTATTCTTTTACTGATTTAGTCGTAGATGCTTTCGTTAGCAAAGATGAGAGTCTTTAATTAAGCTTGTCTCTTCCAAAGCTTATGTCAGCTGGCAGAGAGTTTTTCCCTTCCGATTTGGTAGTGAAACCTCAAACAACAGCAAATCTGTATAAGACTTTTTATTAATCAAAACAAGCACCATTACACCTCCCCCTTCGAAATAGCAGCACCTTTATGCCCGTTTCATAGAAGCCAGGCTGTTTTTGAATAGCTGAAGAAATTTCTCAAAAGCATTTTTGACTGCTGCTTCATTGTTGAACCTTTTCCCTGCCAAAGAAAGACCAAATGCTTAAAAAAGTGATAGTTGGTTGGCATGAAATCTTGAGAGTATTGTGGATGAGGATAAGTGGAAGTTATGTAATTTTTTGGACTGTTGTCTTCATGTTGTTCAATGAGGTCATGGAGACCCACTTGTCAAGTTTCTTGACTCTAACAAGTGCTTTACAAGTGGCGGGAAACTGTCGAATAGTTGAAGCTTAATTTCTTTGTCATCTCCTTTACTTAATCTATTTTGCCATTTCTTTACCTTCACTGTTTGGCGAGGGTCATACTCCCGCTAATGTTCGCACTTCGTCGTTGTCGAAACTGATTCATTTTCAAGGGTTATTATTGACGGATAAGAAATTTGGAACCATCGCTGAATGGTTCGTTCATTTACTGTGTCGTCTCCAAATGCTTTGCTGATGCTTCTCGCTGCCTCGTCTATATTGTGGTTTAGTAGAAAATAGGTATTACCTGAATCTGTGGATAGTAGAACAAGGTAAACGAAAGAACCAAACCGCTTTTCCACAATAAAGAAAAGCGGTAACCACTTTTAGTGTTGAACCACTTTTAGTGTTGAACTCGTAAAGAAAAAAAAATCTCTGTGGGATTTACTTTCAATTTGTATTTGTATGATCAAATGAATTTTGCTCACGTGCAGTAAGGAATCTACCATCCAAAACGCTAGCACCATCTATCGGTGTTTATAAATATGAAACTACTTCATCCCGATATCTGACATTTCATATGCAACAACCTAATAGCAAGAGGAGGCAGTATCGTAGTAAAACTTTAACGGACAATGGTTCGGCCATGATTGGAACACTGACACCCGGGCCCCCTGAACCCATCCCAATACACTCCATGGAACAGTTCCGGGCCCTGGTTCGACTGAACCACTTGGAACCATGTTAGCTGCGACCCTCAGAGGAGGTATGGATTCCAGAATGGAATTTTAATTTAGTTCCAGAAATCCAATTACATATTGACAAAAAGGGTTCAATTAAAAACGTATAATTCCGCACGATTAAGTTTTCTATGAAGTGCTGGAGGGGAGAGGGGCAATGGGCCCCGGGCGTCAGTCTTAAGGGGTGGGTCGGAAAGACGAAATATGAAGACGGGTCGAAAAAATAATAACATGCCCTGGGCGTCATTTCCCCTCGCAACGCCGTTATGAAACGCACCCCGTACTAAAATATCGTAAAAAGTTGTCTGCTGACAGAAAGAATGAAGCATTTATTGAAGCACTTGCTTTATTTATAGAATGATTTCCGTAAAAAGTGAACATATCTAGAAATTTGGGAAATGTGTCTTGGAGATCGCTGAGCGCAACTCTTCTATTCTTTAACATGTAACGGAAGTATAAGAGAAGAAGAATGAGACACAAGAACCCTGGAAAAAAAAAACCACAGGATGGTAAGACCCTTTGTTCAATTTTTGTTCTTTAACATGGGAAGACGATTTGAAAACGTTCTCTTAGGTCTATTTCGAATACAAATATCAAAAAATGAATGAAAACGATTGAAAACGCTTGTTGCTTTATTTGTGTAACTTAGTATCCGTACAAATGGAAAATTCGAATTTATAACTGATATCTAAACATTTTTGTGCACATACAATAGCTGGACAAAGAAACACCTGATAAAAGAACGAAATCTTTACTTAATTTGTTGTTCTACCGCCTTTGACATCCAAGATGGCCCGAATTCTCCTGAAAGTTGACAAACAATCTCTGAAGGGTGGGTAGTGATGCTGATACCACTCTTAATGTGCCAGTTTTTGCAAAGATGCTGTAGGCGGAAAGCGAGCTCAAACCCAGTTCTCAAAATTGACTAAGTTATGTTGAGATCTGGCGACTATGGACCAGAGAAAGCAATGTGTAAATGGCGCTGTCTTCGAAAAACAATATCCGCACCATAGCCGGCCAAAAGTTTGAATACAGTTGGCTCAACGTTTCAAGGTAAAGGTGATGATGGGGACTGCAGAATACCAAGAAATGGCTACCCAAGCAAAATTTGTAAATACGTCCGGTGATTGAGAATTGTGTGAAGCTCGATTTAATTGATGATTTCTGGGTGTTACACCACTCTCTCCTTTTCTGAGCATTAGCAATTGCAGCTCGCCCGTAAACATTTTGCTTCTGAAATTCTCTCATCACGTTTTTTTGTGTAGGCTACACGGACTTTGGAAGAGTGACCTCTGCAGCAACTGTTTTCTTACCCTGCTTTTCTTTTCTGTAGTTTCGGTCCCAAAATTGATTATCCATCTTTCCGTAAATTTTTCGCGCATCTAGCACCTTCGGAACTTATAAACCTTTTGGCAGTTCATTGTTCTTCTAATATGCATTGCCAGAACTTGATAGCCACCTTGGAGACAAAGGAAAATTCGCGAAAAATCGATTTTGTTAGTCAACGAAATATGTTTTTCTTCCTGTTTATGTCTTTATTTACCGAGCAACCCTCGTCTAAACAAGTTAGCGTAGTTCATTCTATTTAGAAACGACGGAAGGAATGATTTAGAAAAACAAAACCCAATGTAATATGAAAAGTTAATTTTGAATTTCACTCATTTCCATTTCCGGCTTCGGAGCAGTGGGGATGGGGAGAGGGGTTGAGTAGCAGCGGGGTTACAGCAGCACAAACTGAACAACACAAATCAGGGTTTTGTCTGTTTCTGGGACGGAGGTGGTGGCGCTAACTATTATCGGCTTCTCATCGGGAAAGAGCGTTATTAGGTGGAGGGGCACCCGTTGTTTGTTGCCGTCGTCCATGGACAACGAGGGTTTTCCTGTTGCAGCGACGGAGGGCGAATTGTTTTCCGCCGGAAGTTATTCGTCTCCTTCCGCGAGGGAACGTGAGAGGGCGCAGCAGTTGCCGGTCGTTTCTCCCGACGTTTACAGCTGCTTTTTATGGCCCGCCAGAACAACGAGACAGAAAAAAGAAGAAAGAATGGGGGAGTTAAAGGCGAAATATTCCTCAAGCTTTTTATGTATTGGTATTGCTTTAGGAGTCTACGAGGAGGGAATGATATAATAGAAAATAAAAACAAAAGATAAATGACTATCAAAAAATAAAGAGCACAAATAAATTGCACTAACACCCCGGCCGCACCGTTTCAATGTCGCCGACAATATATTTTGTTGCTTTTATTTCATTTCATTTCATTTTGCGTGTTGTTTTCCTTTTAGTATCGATTCTTTCTACCATTTCCAATGCAAATGTTTATTTGCCATTCTCGCCAGACTATTCCGATTCTATTAAGCTAGGAAATGAGGTTATGTATCGGAAATCTTTTGATTTATGCAGATCTTGCGTTATTTTATTCGTTTTGTCAATCGAGTTTTCTTGAAGAGCTCAGCTATTTGTTCAAAGGGCAAATTATTTTCATTACATTTCTCGGAAGACACGCATACATAATCATTTTTCATCATCTTAAAAGACTGTTTAGCCTAAAGCGATATCGATCTTAAACTTCGCTTATTTAAATTCGTCCTAAAAGAGTGTACTCACAAGAAATCGTTAATTTAACGCAGTTTAAGTATACCCACGGAGCAAAACATTATGGAACGCTGGGAAAAATAAGAACGTAAACATTTGTAAAGATGGTGACTAGTGAAACTTCTTCCTTGCTGATCACCGTGGTGTACTTTCTGCGCATTTCAGTTATCTATGTTTTCAGCCATTTGGTCGAGAGCATGGTTATATTTTTCTGTCCAAACTCGACTCTGCTTTGGCTGCCTATGAAATTACGAAGGGCATTGCAACTATACAGGGTAGTCGAAAAGCCTATACCCCTCAAATTACTTGGATAACTTTCGTAAAATTTAATCTCTTAATGCCAAGAGATCTTAATACGAAATCGGGAGTAGATTATATGTTGGTGATCTTCCTATAATCTGATTATGCAAATTAGGATAACAATAAAATTCATCTTATACACCGCAACAGGTAGGGACCAGTTTCCAATTACACACTTGCCCCGCATTCGCAAAGCCGGTCATTCCGTCGCCAATTTTTACGATTTTTTTTTTTTTGATTTTGACTTCTGGTTTCGATAGAGCATCAAAAAGTGAGTATAGTAGGCAAACATTTCCTATCTATTCGGGAAAATGGTCAAAATGACGGTTAAAGTTAAACATTTGGTCTAGCATCGTTGAAATTGATACATCATAATCGGATGAATAGATCACTCAAAAGTGAAACGGAAAAAAAAATGTCAACGTTCATATTCATATCATATGTCACCTATCCATCATCATCATCTACAATAATCATCAATCCACTGCAGGATGAGGTCTCCTCCAAATATTTTCTATACACAAAGCTTGGTTAATTTTCAAGGGAAATTGACCAATAAGCCTTTCACGTTGGCCAAATGCGGATTGGAGGCTGCTACTAGGGGTTAGTAGAAACAAACACAAAATTGTGCCCTGATGATCACTAGGTGAGAGGATATGCGCCCTAAACCTCTCATCTACCGAGATCGGCACATACCCATCCAATTTTGCATATTTCTGGAGGTTTTCACAACAACGCCATCTTCCTATTCAATTGGCATAAAATGCCACATTCAAAGATGTCCAATTTATTCTATACGGTACGATGGCTGAGTACACAGTTAAGGAAATGACTGCCATGGTCACGTGTTATAGTTCTACAACTCTGCTATATCAGGACATACAAGCAAACATATAGAAATGCTTCCAAGCGATGGCGGTATGCGACTAGCCCTAGTTATGAAGAAAATGACACCGTCTTAATAGACCTGGTTGATTTCGTCGGATGAACTCACGCAGTTTTTCCATTCTTGGTCCATAAACCTTACTACGATTTGAGACCACGTTTTCACGATGGAATGGATGTATGAAATGTCCCTGCGTCTTTCTCGTTCGTCACAGGAATTCACATACCCACGGAACTTCTATTGTATGTAAAAAACGCCCTGTGTACGAGATCGCTCATATACGTTACTAGCAGAGGCACCCGACGTTGCCCGGGATAATTACAGTTGCAGGTAAACAGAACAACCTCATGAAGTTAAATTGTAACTCAAAAATGGTTAAAAAATAGCTCAATCAATACAACAAAGAGCGAAGGGACTATCAATTCTAAGAAAAATCCAAAAAACAGGAATTCTAGCTGATATACCGGGACTTTATTTAACCTCTTGTTGACCTGCATCAGATTAAAATGATATCCATCTTCTCCACCGGGGAACATCACTGGATAGCACGAGTACCATTTTTTTTCCTGACCGTCCCTCGTACGATAATGTTATTTATCAATAACAGTGAAATTTTTAAATTGAAATTTTTATGTTGAAATGCAAAGTGTTTTAAATGAAAATTCTTTCTTTTGCCTCGAACAGCGCAACAGTTATATACGAATTTATCGACAATTTCTTGCATACAAATGAGACAGAGAGAAGCTATTTTTTATGTCCTATTTTGTAATTTAACGACTTTCTTTTTTTTTTCCCTAATCGTTTTTCATACTTTATATCATGAATAAATTTAATTCTTTTTTTTTTATTAAATAAGAGTTCTCATAATTTAAAATTCTATTCCTCATAAAACACACACAAATAGAATTTTTAAAAAAGCGATTGATAACATTCTAGAGTTTTCTCATCCCATTTCTTTTAATTTGTTAACCTCCATTCCAAATGCTTATTTTTCCAAATAAAAAGTCTTTTAAAATGCCTCCTCCCCTTTTTAACGTCTTTTTTTTCTTTTTCTATCTCTTCCTTAATTCGTCTAGAAATGATGATGGCAATTTTCTGCAACACTTAAAATTCAACTGCTTCCTCTTTTCCTCCATTTCTCCATTCTACTTACTTAACCTTCCTCTCGTTTTCCCTCCATTTTCCCATCTCTTCCTTCTTCTTCTGTACGCTAGCCTCCTTCCTGTTAATGAGATTTATGACCAATCGATTTTTTCCTCTCTCTCTCCACACTCAAGGGAATTGCCTTTCGCTTTTCTCTTCGTTGTAATCACGGGGCCTTCCGATTATCCTAATTTCATCCATCTTCTCGTTCGAACTTTTATCTTCCTGAGATTTGGACTTCAGTGGCGGATTTTCCAGAAGATTTGAACGTATGTATTGATACTAAATAAAATAAGAGACACGCTTTATAAACCAAACAGTGGTAAATAGAAAGAATCAATTTGATCTGTAAAGCAAAGTTCTTTATAAATTGATGTATTGTCAAAAATCTTAAACAGTCTGATCAAGTTTTCTGAAATCCCTCCAAAATAATGCTACATATCCTTATTTAGACGCTTATCATGTCTAAATATATCGGTACAGAACTGGTCGCTCAACAGAGCTCAGTGAATTTCAACGTGGTACAATCATACAGTAGGATGTCACCGATAAAACGAGCCTGAATGCGAAATTTCTATTATTCTGCAAATATCCCGTTCAATTATAAGTGACATCATTGTCAAGTGAATATCTCAAGGAGCAACGTCAGCGACACGGTCCAATCGGAAGTCTTCAGCTGAAACAATCGCTACAGAGTTCCGAATGCCATTTCAAGTACCCGGCAGTACAATTACCATTCGCCGGGAACTTTGGATCCTAGATTTTCATGGCTGTGTTGCTCCTCATAAGCTCCACATTAGCAGAATGAATGCTGCGAAGCGACATATAGAGTGGCGTATAAGTCACCGAAACGGGACCATGGAACACTCGAGACATGTCTTATGGAGTAACGAATCTCAGTGCACTCTATGGCAATCGGATGGTCGAAATTGGGTCTAGGGATGTCTGGAGAACGCTTTATGCCTGGAGAAATATGTTCTTCCAGGATCAACGGTGAATGTGGCCTTTCTCTACGGACATGCTGGTATCGATCTAACTGCCCTAAGAGAAACCGGATTCGTCACTGAAAATTACACTGTCCAATTTTCATCTGGCTCTTTTATGTTTCTGTTGTCTCTGATAGATTATCAATGGTATACACTGCATGGGAATACGTGACGATACTCTGCTCGTAACTGCAACTTAGATATCAGATGTTGTCCATCTGGCTATTGTTTACAGCTATTCCCACAATCTGACACTTTTTCTTTGGTATAAACAGTCTGGAGAGATATGCACTTGGTCCTTTTGCAATACCTTTTTCTCTCTATCACTATTTTCATTGCACTACAACCAACTCTGTGGATATTCTGGCCATAATGTATTCCGCCTTGTCTCTCATGCCGATTACGAAAGTCAAACAGATGGTAATAACTCGATCGAATGCATTGATGTGCTGGATATTCATATGCTGCATATATTGGATATGCTGGTTTGTTCATAATTTCTTTCCACCTTAACCTTTCCTTATCCCCAATAAAACAACTATACAAATAAACAAATATAACAAATTAATTAAGTAAAGGCACAACATTTAAAGCTATTTGCTGACTTTGGTGCGAACGAATCAAGGTGTTTATGGTGTAACGTTTTCTGTTTCATCTTGAAGCAAATATAAACAACCTTAAATATTTCCACGGTCCAGAATCTTGCCAAAGGAGGGAATAACAAGAGAATCAAGCACTACATCTCCAAAATTAATGACATTCTGACTGGGATTCTCTGGTTGCCGTGTCGTCTTTTATGAGGGCCCCGTTAAGCAAATAACTCTTTCCATTAAATCTGTTAGACAACCTTCGGAAACACAAATAAGCTCGTCCGGCGAGGTAAATCGTATCGAATTATCGTCTTCACGAACGTAACAACAAACAGATGATCCGACTTGTCTTCAATTGCTAAAGAGGGTAGCGTTCAAATAGTAATCAGCCAAGACAACAAGAGAAAAGGAGATAAGCAAACACACGGCATGTTTCATTCGATCGTCAACATCTATTGCAAAAAAAACGCAATACTTGCAACAAACTTCGTACAAACAAGACAAGTCGATAAGTGAAAAAACAAAAACAAATGAAAAACATAAACCAACAGGCAGGTACGAAAGGCGAGACAATTTGATAAATGGTTCTATAATAGCATCACTCGCCTCCAACTGAGCAATGGAGGATTCTTTGATATGCAAACTGATTCCATATTCTTTGATTGTTCTCGTTTCGAAAATGCGTCGCATTCCTTTTGAAAGAACAAATAAGTATTGGCAGTAATGTTGACACATTTGATTGATAGAAAAGAGACATTTCGTATCTTCTTTCGTGATTCAAAGCTCTTAGGAGTTGAAGCTGGATCACAGTATTTCGTTGTCTTCTAGACAGTTCTGACCGGATGGATGAGCTGACGACTTGAAAACGCGACAAACAAGCAACAACCTCATTCAATCCGTCCTTGTGGATTAGGTCTCAATTTCCTGAATGCATTTCTCCATTCGGTTTGCATACAAATAATGCAATGAATATTATGGTACATCCAACATCAGCAACCTTCAGACTCGGCAATCCAATATTATCTGAGGCGATCTCGAATCGTTGTCTCGGCTCTTTGATTCAACGGAGATAACATCTTTTTTGAAGAACAACAGTCTAAGCCAATCTCTTGTTATTAAAAATATCACTTAAAAACTAGAATTCAGAGCTAGGATTATGAGCCTATTGTTGCATTAAAGAAAGTCTGAAACAAAATCAAAGATAGAAGGCGCACTTTAGATTATTCCATTCCAAAATGATTTTATTTTGTTTAAAAGGCATTCGAAAACTGAAGGACATGTTTATGGAAATTTTGTTCTTTTTAAAAACTGAAAAATAGTAGTTAATCTTTCTTTATCTAAAGTCTGAAGTGGTACACGAAACGGAACTGACAACAATTGTTCACTCTGCTTTGTTAACATGTCTGGCCAAGACCACCTAGACAGAAGGCCTGATAACGGCAACGTTATACATTCTTATATCATCATTAGTCGACCTTTGTTAATTCTATTTCTACCAATAATAAACTCTAAATTTGGTCGACTAATGATGTAACAATGTATGAAGTTTCCGTTATCAGGCCTTCTGTCTAGGATGTGTTGGCCTGGCGTGCCACTGCGGAAACGAAGCTACAACAATTGTTCACTCTGCTTTGTTGACATGCCTCGGGTAAACAAGGCAGACTTTTTGATTTCAGTTTAGATCATGTTCCAAGCAAGGAAAAGTATTCTCCGATGATCCTAATAGTTATATTTATAACTGTGTATTCTGTGAAATTTTGTAAGATAATTAGCATGTACCTGTTTGTAAATTAACACTGACGTACATTTCTAAGGTAAATGGAATGGTGCTCAAATGTAGAATACACCACACAGCATTTTTGCTCTGAGTAATAATAAAGTAAGCCTAATCTAATGGTCATATTATCAATGCCTTTGTAGTTATACCAATTCCTTTTTGTTATAACTCTACAGGAGTGGATATACAGGTGCATGAATTTCTGTTGCCTTCGCACTTTCAACGTATACGGTTCTGATCCTCAAAACAGAAATTTCACAGGAACACCAGAAATATCGACCCTTTTGCACGTGCGTATAAGATGATGAAGGATGTCTTTGGTCGCTCCACAGGAAACGTTTAAATGTCAAGGACTCAAGGAAACTACTAATCCACAACAAAAGTTTATTCATACGAATGTACATTTCGGCATCCAAGCTGCCTTCGTCAGCGTATCCAAGATTTGATCAGGACAGAGAGTTCTTCTACCAAACAATCTGACGTCGGATCTCGACGTAAGGGCTGGATTTTAGGATCACATTGTCTCTGAATGGTGACCAACCAGTAAAAGCACTGTTAGGATTGTTAGATAAAAGCGTTTTAAATATAAATTACTAACGTCGTGTTTTCTTTCTCATGGTGCAAGGCAAGGGTTAAACAATTAAGAGCGATTTTAGTTTGTAACATTGTACTACAGTTTGGTTCTTGCGTATAAAGGGAAGCTTACTGTCCGGTAATCCGTATTGCAAGTTTTTAGGTTCTTGTATAGTAGAATATCTACGCTACTTATTTTAGGACTACATTAGATAAGCTAACGTTTAATAAATGTCTACTTAGGATTAAGTTTTTAAATTTTCTTAATAAACAAATTATGATACTTTTTTCCCATTTACTTTTACAGCTTAGAAGTTGACTTCGGATGAGTCTAAGATGAAGCTGTAATGTATGTTCCTGCGAGAACATTATCATAATACGTCCAAATGCATGGATATAGAATGTGTCTATCTGTTATAAGCATAAAGAAAACGTGACTTTCCCTAACAGCAATATTAATACTGTGACATTTTCATTTGACAGTTTTAAATTTCAAAGTTTCTGTCAATTGGCCGAAACTCCGAGAAAAATGCAGGTAAGATGCACAAAGTTTAGGCTTTTATGCGAAGAAGGATCAAAAAGTAACTTTTGTATAAGATTTGAAACAGTGCGATTTTCCCGATGTGCACAACACGGTTTTTCAACCTTTTTTTCTCTTGCAGCTCAGTTGAATCTATACTTAAATTTCCGCGGCACGCTTCTAGAGCAATTCTTGATAAGTGTTTCTGTAAAAGCATTTCAGAGTGTTGTAGAGTGCGGAGGTGGTTTATTTATATTATAGCTTTTTATGAAGCTTTTAGTCAAATGATGGATTGTATAATTTTTCATGAACTTATTAATGCTTTAAAATTTTATTACGTTTTCTTTATGCAACAGGATAAATTAATATTGGTTTTCTTTTTTCTTTGTTTAATTTGTAGAAGCGGTTCGACTTTAATTTCAAGATCCAAGGCAAGGTATGAAATTTGTACGTATTTTATTAATTTTAGAGAAATATTTGATTTAGTTTTCATTACGCACGTAACATGTTCTTTATTTCAGATGTCGTACAAAGATGATGGGCAAAGAGGAAGTTTAATTTTGGTGGTGTTGAATAAATTGCCGTGTTTTCTACAACGTAAATTTGAAGAATATAAATTGCCCCCCCCCCCCAGTGCTCCCTACTGTTGACTTAATTTTGACTTAGATGAACGTGAAAGATAACTTTTATGGAAAATTGGATCAAAATCATCAGGGAGTTTTGTCTGTCTTTTCATCAACTTGTCGAATTTAACGTTGTTGTGCATGAAAATTCTCTTGTTTTGATCTGGCTTCGAATTCATCAATGTTATTTCCACAAAATTCGTGATTTTCCATCTTCCAGCTTCGCCATCATGACGGCTGAGAATATTGTCAAGGCAACTTGTTGGTGACTTTGAACGTTAATTGTGAATTTGAAATCGCTGTAAGTGGTTTCGAAAGTGTGAAAAAGGGGTTTGTTTTATCAAATTACATCATAGTTGCTAAATTTCATGTATGTGTTTGTTCAACTTTCGATCTAGTTTATTTGATGATTTATTGTAATTTTGATTTTCAGAACTAGAAGCAAATTGCTGTAAATATGGAATCTTTGCGAATTTATAATCTTTAAGTGATTTTGAAACCTCTAATCACTTAGAGAAAAGTTTTATTCCCTTTATAGTCGTCAAATTTCGTATGCTCGGTTGTTTTGCATGTTCTTAGTACAATGAGTGTGAGGTGGATTTGCAACAGACAATCCAACTTTATCACGATTTTTTACTTTTCATTTTTTATTTCCCTTCGTAATTGCAGCATTAGTAATTTTGCATTTATTGTTTCTTCATCAAACCGGATCTAACAACCCAACGGGACTAAAATGAAATCTAGATAAAAGTTTATTTCACCCCTTCTTTTTTTAATGTTAGTAGTTGCTCGGTTTGAGTAGGCGCAATACCTCCTCGGCCGGCCAGGTGGCGAGAGGGCTAGGGCTTTCTAGTTCTGGTCGTGGGTTCGAATCCCGCCGTGGGCATGGATGTTTGTGTTTGTCCTGGGCTGCGTACAGATACAACTTGTGTAAAAGGCGCAAAATGACCTTCGTAGTCGACGCAAAATTTCTAATAAACCAACCAATACCTCATCGATTGATGAACAAGACCCTGTTAAAATCGCAGTTTTTTTCGCTGATTCCATGAACAATGATTCCGTTCTTCCTGTCGATATCCCCAATCTGCAAGCGTGCTGGCATCGGGTCAACTCGAAGTTTTCTCTCCAGGCACCGTCCGAACGAAAGATTCTGGACCGCGCCAGAAAACTGTCTGCGTCCAAGATTTGCGCTGTCCCTAACATACCGGACTATATTTTCAAAAGTTGCATGCCTGGCTTGATCATGCACCTGTTTTCCATTTCATTGAGCTCCGGTCGTTGCCCTTCTAGTTGGCCCAAGGTTCTCATTCTTACTATTCCTAAAAAGAGTGGCTTGTCCGGTCAGGCTTCCTTTAGACCTATTACCATCATTTCATTTCCTGCCAAGCTTCTCGAGTCTCTAGTTTTCGATCACCTCTCAGACTATGTCAAACCTTTTTTACCCGATGAACAGCTTGGTTTCAGATCCAACAGAAGCACTCAATCCAACTTAGCTACCTTTACACTTTTTTTGACTTGTAAGCTAGAAGAGCGGATGCTTTGTTCTTAGATTTTTCTAAAGCGTTTGACGAGGTCAAGTTTCATTGCTGCTTGAGAAATTAAAATTTGCAGGATTATCGGATACGTCTTTCGACTGGTTCCGTTCTATATTGAGCGGTCGCAGCTTTAATCTTCGTCATCCTAAGCATTCTGATATGGTTTTCTCCATCAAAAGCGGTGTGCCTCAAGGCTCCCCCCTTGGTCCGCTGCTGTTTAGCATCTTTGTCGCGGATCTGCCTTCTGCTCTTAAGGATCACAAGGTTCGATTTCTTCTTTATGCCGACGATGTTAAGCTGTTTCTTGATATCAGTGGGTGGGGGCATTGCTTTAGGCTTCAGTCTGCCCTGTCATCTGTGTATCAGTGAGCTTGTTCTCAAACGGCCTATTACTGAATCCTGACACAAGTCAATTGTTTCGTTTAATCGATCCACGGCCCCTTTTAATTATGGCTATCACCTTCAGAACAAGGTACTTTTTAGAGCTAAGTCGGTTAAAGATCTTGGAGTCACATTGTCGCATAATCTCCTTTAACGAGCACATGAACTCCTTGTATTTAGATATATCTCGCCGCCTGGGACTGATCAAAAGGGCGATATTTATAAATATTTCATCGTCAAACCAGTTCAGTGGAGTAATGAAAGAAAAATTTATGCCTATAGAGATAGTTATTTCAAGAATGCGCTGGATTAAATCCGGTTGCTGACTTTTTATATACTAAAAATTATACTTTGATGCATAATAAGATCAATTTATAGGTTAAGTAACTTTCTTGATAAACTTAAATAATTTTAAGTAATTGGATATTCTTGTTATTTCACATTGCCTTCTATTTCGAATCATCTTTAAAATGGTAAGAAAATAATCGAATAAAATCCTTTTCATCTTAAAACGTCTGTTAGGTACTTTTAATTGGATCGCATTTTTTATTATATTTCTCAAAATTGTATCTTCTAAAACGCGAATTGTCTTGCAATACAAGATTTAAAGACGGACGTTCCTAAAAGACCCGTTCATAAATTTAAAATGTACTACCTTGCTCTTTACTTAATCTTTAAAGTTAATAATAAATAACAATTGGCGTGAGTTCACAATTTACAATTCCAACTGTTTCAGGCGTGACCATAAAGTTGAAATTATCGAAGAATGAACTTATTACAGTGGACTTTTAGTCTTCCTGCTCCAAAGTGAACACCCACTATTTGGGCTCCACTGCAGGATTTTAACATAAAGTAATATTTCACTGTTTAATTTTAAAGGTAGCAGCTGCGATGAAGTAGTCAGTATTTTTTAGGTTAGACAACGAAAACTAGATGAACTGAGTGACAAGGTCGCCAGGTGTGCTCCACTTGAGGGCTTCTGTGAGAGCATGTTGGCAACTATGAAGCAGTCGAGAAATCGTGTGGAATAATCCATCCCGTTAAGAAATCAGTTTGGTCTCCGACCACCCCGTACTGTCGCTCGTGAGCATATTTGAAATATAATCCTATAGCGAAATAAACTAAAAATTGTTAGTTTATTTCGCTATAGGATTTTAGACTTTGCGGATGTGAAAAGCAACTTTAATAAAAGTTATTTCTTTTTCTTATTTGCATGTTCAGTATTACTAAAGGTGATGCAAGACAGTTCAGTATATCAATGGCCTCGGAAGATAATAAACCTACTCAGGATATTGTCTGAATTTGCTGGTTTTAATTCGGAATCAATATTGGTGGTTCATAATGAGGTAATACAGGTACAAAGCAATTTTTCTCCGACAATTTTAATGCTTAAAAATAATGTGCTCGTTTTAACTTGCTCTGAAATTCCCAGATATTTTTTAAAATCGATGTTTCACTTGAAGTAACATCCAGTTTCACGTCAACATCTGGCATAGAACGGATTATCTTGTGTGAAAGGAGAAACTACATAGCACCCGTTCTTTTCTTGAATCCAACTGCAAGCTCTTTATTTGATTTTTTAGTTTTATTTTGATTATACTTATATATTTATTATTTTGTTATTTGTTAATTATTATTTTATTTTTCAGTTGTATTTATTAACTATTTATTGCATTCCAGGGTTTTTGTGTCTCGTCCTTTTCTCTTATAAATATCCATTATAGGGTTAAAAAAGATGATAAACTTGCTAAATTTAAGGGATTTACTTGTGAAATTAAATTTCCATGAATTACTGAATATAAAAATATCAACGAAAATAATTCTACAGCAGGAATGGAATTCTGAAGTGTGTTCGGAAATTTAGTATCCTCTCAGGCTATTTAAACAAATACCTTTCTAATTTCAGATGACGTTAATGACGACGAAACCGATAAAGTTTGTAATGGCTACTTACACAAAGTTAATAAGCTATAGTTAACAAGGATATATAATGAAGACATGAGCCGTTTATTTTGAAAGTGGCCTAAGTCTGTTTTCTAAAAAAAATAATCAAGTTATTATTAGTTATATTATTATAATGCTTACAATTCTGCGTTCTTTTTCATTTTAAACAATTGCAGCTTATTATATTCGAAATTTATTAAGATTTTGGAAACAGCTGGTTAATAGAATAAAATAATTTATTTTGAAGATGGCTTAAGTCCACTTTGACAAGTCTCAAACTAATATGCAGTAAATTAAGGAGTAAAACTTTATTAGTAAACAATTACAATGATTAATCGATTAAATAATAAATAACAAATAAGGTTCTTTAAAAGGTTAAAAAATACTAATGGAGAAACGGTAGGTTGGTTAAAAATATGTTGGATGCAGTTTCTTTTTTTTGAGAATTAACCGTATAAAATATTCTATAAAACATTAATACATCAGAATACAGAATTTATAACTATGGATTTACTAGTGCGTTGGGGGAAGCCAAGATACTTTAATAATACTGAATGTGCACACTGAACAAGTTTTTGAGTTCCCCTTGAAGATGTTAAATTTATGATCGTGGAGTTTATAGAATCTGAAGTGTTTAAAGCTTTATTTTTTTTAATTTTATATCGTGGAAATTTTAATTTCTTATTTTCTGTCTTAAGTGGGGGACGGGGGGGGGGGGAAGGGAATTTAGAAAGCAGTTGTGCCATGAAGTGAATTATGTCGTTTTCATTTCATTGTATTAACTTAATCAACACGTTTCCTTTTTATTTATGTGTTTATTTTTTAAATGCGACCATTCCTTTCAATAATTTTGAAAGTTTCTTAAAAGCCACATTGCCCATTTTTATCATTATTTATTTCGAGTCTTTTTTTTTTAATTTTTTGTTCCGTTTTAGGAAGAACCATTTGAAAGAGAGAAACCATAAACAGTTATGAAAAATATGTTGTGGGGAAAAATGAAAAGACTGGAGAGAGAAAGAACCCAAGTTCATTCGATCTTTCCCTCTGCGATGTTTATGCGTTTTGATATCGAACAAAACAAGGTACTTGGAAGATAGAAGGAAAGGAGAGAGGTCCATTGGAAAGTACCTACATTTTCAAACGGAAGAAATAAAATAAAGTCTCGACCATTATCTCTTCCCGGGTCTCTTTAAGCTGCTCTTTTTGATTCCCCTTCCCACTTTCAATCAAAGAGAGAAGTTGAGGAATCTTTTCTTCCTTTTTTTTTTTTTATTTCTTCCCCATTTTCAATTTTTTTTATTTATATTTTGACTTTCACCGGGGAAAAGTACAGACAAAAAAACCTTTTCCATTGGGGGCCATTTTCGACGGACCAAAGGAAGAACGGTATGAAAAAAAAAAGGAAAATAAAAAACAACATTGCTCGCCACTTGTGATCTTGCATTCGTTCTTCTTGAAACAAGAGTCGATCGAGAAAATAGAACTAGGGACCACGAAGTTTTTATCCACTTCCTCTGAGCTTTTTTCTGCTTATAATAAAGAGGGAGAGAGATCTTGTTAGTATCGTGTTGTTTTTACTAGAAGCAACTTTCATGAAAACTAAGGTGTCGGTTAGGGAAAAAAGTTGTCCGTTAAAGCAATCATGGCTCGTTCGAGACGAAAATTGGTTATCGTCATCTCGCCTTGAATTTTAGTTTTCCATTTTTATGGATAAAATTGTACGTGCTTTTCATTCAGGTTTTGAGGGGAGGGACAATTCTCTCGGGTGTTTTCGATTTTAATTTTATTTATTTCTCGGAAACTGTTACATATTATCTTGAACTTGATATAACTTCAGTCGTCTGCCATCACCTTAGCCCATCGTTCAGACAACATTTGGATTCTGCGACGGAGGAACAATTTCGCATTTCTTCATTCCTTTAATGGCGGGTACCGGCCAGATGATTCTGCATCGGAATACTAACAAGAGGTAGTCGAAGGAGCAATATCCGGAGAGTACGCCGGGTGGGTTAGGACTTCTCAGTAAAATAAGTTAAAGACGTCCTTCACCTCCTGAGCAAGGTGAAGACTAGCGTTGTCATGCAGCAGGACCACTTAGTAGGGATTCGGTGAACGTTTTTCTCACATTTTGCAGATTTCGCATTTGGTCTGCGTAAGGATCTGCCGTGACTGTCCGCCCTGATGGGAGAATCTCACGGTAGAGTACCCTCCTGATCCTACCACAAGCAGACCAGAATTTTCTTGTTGTGAAAGTTACAAGAAGGATGGTTCGGCGGGGTTGACCCACGAACTTTTTTTGCATTTTGGGTTATATATAAACATCTTGTCCAGAAAAGACTTCTTTTGCCTGCACCGTTGCGTCCCATTGTTTTCCGTCAATTCCTTGTGAGGCACCCATTTTCCTTCTTTCTGGACTTTTTCCAAGCGCGTGCAACCGAACTCCGACAACTTGGCAAGTTACTTCGAGTTACTTCTCTGCGAGTTCTTTTTGAGTCTGTGTCGTGTCTTCGGAGAGGAATACTTCAAGATCTGCGTCTGAAAACTTCTTCGGCCGGTCCGTGCGCTCCTGATCATTCAAGTCAAAATTACCGATCCTGAGCTGTTTGAACCAGCGTTGACATGTTCTTTCAGTTGGAATAGCCTCCATAAGTTTCGTACAGGGTCCTGAATGTTTGAGCAGCAGAAATCTTCTGGTGAAAGTAATGGAGTATGCAGTGTCCAATATGTATCTTGTCGGGCTCCGTTTATAATCAAAGTATCTTATGAAGTAATCGACATTTATGCACAAATAAAGATCATGTGAAGGTCTCCCTATTGTGTAAAAATAGTTAAAGTCCAACAGCTAATTTACGAATTATAATTTCCCAAAGATTAGCGACAGAATTAAGCTATGACGCAATACATATTGAACCCCATATGATTTGCTCCCCTTTAATTCAACATTTAAAAACTATAACGGAGAACGGAAAATTCAACCAACTTGTTTGCAATTTACAAGCTTTTAAGCAACTTTCTACGACTGTGTGATACCTAGTGTCACGGCTTTCCTGCAAGCCTCTCTGTATGTGACAGCAGAGTAAAAGGGAGGACGTTTTTAAATTAATAACAATAATTTAATGATTCCAAATATAACTACGGGTAAATCAAGACTGTGCGGGAACTTAAGGTCCCCGATAAATAACAGTTAAGTTACAATGAATAGTAATGAAAATATAATCTTCAAAGTCGCCACGTCTTTAACCGATGACGTCAATTGCGCGTGCCTCGTAGTCGTCTCCTTCCGAACCTTGAGAACGGTCCTAATTCAAATATATAAAAGGAGCGGTATTAGCAATAGAGGAGACTGTGACTTAAAGATGCTATCAACTGAATGAATCGCAACAGTGGAGGCCTCAAATGAAAGTACAATACTTTAAGTCAAACCCGGACGGTCGTCATACGATGATGCTGTCGTTTGTGGGACAAAACGAATGAAAGAGGTGTAAACCTCGATGTCTCCTGCGTACCAAAGAGATGCTCGGGAAATGGGGGCGGCTATCGCCAGCATGCAAATGTAAATAAATAAAACACTAATAGAAGCATATGCTAGTCAAATAAGTTATCCGTAGCACTATGACAACTCCACTATCCTTAATTCACTATGAGGTTAATATCATAGACAGTTAATTCCCAAAATCTATGCATGATTCAGTCAATTTCTGACCATTTCACTCGAATGAGGTGCATTAGGGATAAACAATTGAAAGAATATGAGCGCCATATCGAATTTCTAAATAGTTGGAGTTTGTATTGTTGCAACGGCGCTGCATAAAAATCGTATTGTTGAAAAATGGCGCCTGTTTTATCAACAGAGCAGAAATGCAAGGTTGTCGAATGGTATTTCGAGACAAAATCACCTGTAACCGTGCAAAGAAAGTTCCGGAAGGAGTATAAGTGTCGAGACGCACCAGGCAGGCAAGCAATCATGGATTTTGTCAAACAATTTCGTGCCACTGGATGTGTTAAAGGCAAGAAAAAAGGCGGGAGCGAAGCTCGTGTTCGAACGGCCGAAGTTGTCGAAAATGTTCGCACAAGGTTGGTCGATTCCCCTACCAAAAAATCTGTTTGCCGCCTATCCATTGAAGAAGGGCTGTCGTATACCACGTCGTGGCGAATTTCGAGAAAGGATTTACACCTGTTCCCGTATAAGATCCATGTTTATCAGGAGTTATCAGACACTGGAAGACAGAAGCGACAACAATTTGCGATGGAGTTTGGAGCAGAAATGGAAGCCAATCAGGACATTGTGGACAACCTGTGGATGTCAGATGAGGCCTTCTTCCATCTGTCAGGTTCGTTTTTGGGGTTCCCAGCACCCTCATGAGATCCATAAGTCACCTCTTCATCCACGAAAGGTTATGGCTTGGTGCGCGATTTCCAAAAGAGGCATCATTGGTCCGTTCTTTTTTGAGGGCACCGTAACGTCACAGGCTTACCTTAACATGTTGGAAACCTTCTTCATCCCCGAGCTGCGAAGGAGGCGTATATCGCTTCGACATCAATGGTTTCAACAGGATGGGGCTAGGCCTCACACAACTAATGAAGTGCTAGACTTTCCAAATCAGAAATTCGGAAATCGTGTCATTTCAAACAGGTTTCCAGATCGATTCGGGGGTGGTTTTCTTTGGGCCCCCTACGAGTCCTGACCTAAACCCATGTGATTTTTATCTTTGGGGGTTCCTTAAAGACAGTGTGTTCACTACAGCACCAAGAACCCTAGACCAGCTGCGACAATGCATCGTCGACTGCTGCACCCTTGTGGATGTAGATATCCTGGATAGAGTTATGAACAACTTCACCATTCGGCTGCGAGCAGTTCAAAACGTTCGTGGTGGCCACATTGAGCATATCATCAAGACTTTTCCACGGGAATAAAAACTCCGAACTGCCTAAAATATCATACTGAAATGCTAAGTTTGTAAACATTAATGGGTCAATAAATCATAGTACTGAAATGGTCAGAAATTGACTGAATCACCCTGTATGAACGAGATGCGCACTTACATAATTTCGGACGGCTCGAGTCTCCTCGCAAGCTAGGCAAACCGCGGAAGCTGGCGCCGGTTCGCGCGAAGCCGCTCGCTCGCTATACCCCTTGTTCGCTGCTTCCTGGGGCGTGTGCTCCTCGTTGCAGGGCTCCGCAGTCGTCGCCGTGTCGCACAATAAAATGTTCCCTATAGTTGCTTAACTCTGCTCCGTCTATTCTTTCGTCCGCATTTCCTCGTTTTCTTTTCTCACGCCAATTTCTAAAGTCCGTCGTATCAGCGGCGTTCATTTCTTCTAGCTCCTTCCCGTCGTGAGCGTTCCGTCTCTTCTCTCGAAACAGCGGGCTTCTTACATTCTCTCGTTCTTTCTTAGTCGTACTATTTCTCTTATATCTCCTCCGAAATCCTTCGTTTCTTGACTACGTCTCGTGCGGCTATTTCTTCTTTCCTCACTTATAATCTCATGCTTATTTCCTTCATGCGAGTTTTCCTCAACCGGCCTGGTCGGAATCCAATCTCTCTCTCTCTCTCTCCTGTTTTTTCCTTCAATCTTCCTTTCTCCCCTCTTCACTCTCCTCACTTGATCTTGGGCTCTCCCGTCTTCACCTATTCCCGCCGGCGGGGGTGTCTTTTCTATAAAGCGCTTCTGATCGCTTCTTTCTCCGCTTTCTCTTCTTAATTTTCTTCTGCGCATTTCGATCGTCTCTCGATCGAACCTCGCCTTTATTTTCTGACACCTAGACTGGTTTTTCAGTTAATGGCTTTGATGAGTATGCGTTTTTCAGGCGTTTTTGGGTGATTTTTTTCCAGCTCTGACTAGCATTGATTTCCGCGCGTTTTAAGTTAGACGCAGGTAATCAGGTGCAATCTAGTTCGCTATGCATCCTGGTTATGTCTTCGTCATTTGTTGTTGTCTTGATTTTTTTATTCCTTCTTGATCTTCATTAAAAATGTCGAATGAACCAAAACAATTGCATTTACTCAAAGAAAAACTGATCAGAGAAAAGGAACCCACGCTCACCAGATTACAAATGCGTTAATTGTCGATGTCATGGTTCCATTAATCAGATTAAATTCGTCAAAAAATGCTTGGAAAACTTTATTTATAATAGAAACAAGCGCTTCCTATACACTCGTACAAAACTCGCTGAAAGGAAACCATTCTTAACTGAATAAAATGCTCCAATATTTGGTAAATATTTTAAGAATGGAAAAGGAAAGGAAAACCTTCGAACCAGGGTCTATAAACATTTACAATTGAAACGAAGCAATTTTTCCGCTACATTGGATGGTAAGGAATAAAGTGTACATATTGTTTAACCTACTCGAGGGTTGAGTCTAATTAGAATCTTAAATAAGTATATCACTTATGATGAGCATTTGTGTATACGTTATAGATAATGGTTATGGAAATTTTTATTTAGTACCCCCCCCCCCCCGCGAAGAGTGAAACGTACAACAGATAGCAGGAGGACATCTAAGCTTCCTATAAGATATTAGGAAGATGTGGTGGGCAGATGTGGTGATATTAACAATTTTGATTATGATGGCTGATGCAAGACAGATATGTAATTCCATCTCTCAAATTGACCAACTATTGTATGTTCGAGTTTGTTCTCGGGCCGTGGAGGAGCATGAAGATTGTGCTTAGACATGGCCACACTGCAATAAAACATGTAGAAACTTTATAAATAGGATTTCATGTAAATGATTAAAATAGAATCTTGTAATTCTTAGTTTTGATCTTGAATATTCCATGGCGAAAGAAGAGAAAGCTAAAGTAGAAATATATGTCGATTTAATAGTGACAATCATTTGTCCGTGTCTACATAATTTCCTTTTACATGAGCCCTGAGTTCCTTGTGGTTTACCTTGTGTTTCGCTTTTATTGCATTTTCCTTTAGGTAGATTTGAATTGAAGGTCTCACGATAGAGTTGTTCTTTTCCCCTTACTCTAATAAAACACCCACCTTACACGCTCGTCTCGAATAACCAAAGCAGTTTACCACTGTCGTGGGCCATGGGATCAAATCCCTCTGGATATTTTATTGGTGTCCTTTCGCTATCAGGCAACCATAGATCACCGTCTCGTTGGCCCAATTAGCCTTGGTTGCACGAAATTGCAACCAGACTAGATGCTCTGCGTTTCATTATCATCATAATCATAACCACCGTCATCATCTCTATTGTTCTGCTGCTTCGAGTTTCAGATCTTAAGAAAAATGTTTTCTACAAAAGACAGAAGAGAAAAAGAGAGTTTTAATGCGATAGTTATTATAAAAAAACTGAGGAGTAATTATTTTGCCTCTGTTTATGAATTGTCGAAGCGTAAAAAGTTTGGAATTTTGAAAATTTTGGCGAAACCGTAATTGAGTCGGTAACTGCCTGTGTAATTAAAAGTAAAAGGAGATGGGCGGATAAGAGCCATTTACCCATCTATCACGTACACGAAAAAACAATTTGGGACATCTCAAACTTTTTATTGCTGTTCTCTATAGTTATATGTATTATTATATAGTATAAATATTAATCAACTTTAGTTCACTTTCTCTTCTGTCTCAAATAGATTAGAATTTACGGAATTCGCGAAAGGGCACTATTAAAAATGTTAGCGAAATGTTTGCACTCTTTATATCCATCGAGACTCAGCTAAGATCACGGCACACAAAATTGAACATATACAATATTTGAATAATAACAGGTCAAGGTTTTAATCTAGACCTACAATGGTACTGCCAATGCAAGGTACTGTAGGTGGAAGAGTTGCATGGATATTATGGTATTTGGCATCATTATTCAAATGAACTTAAAGACCATGACTTTACTTTAAAGACCAATGACTTTACTTTTCAAGATGGATTTGGCGTATCCATTTCAATTTTCAGTTGTTAGACATTCTCGTAAAATTAAAAATCTCTCTTCAAGATGCCGCTGAAGGATGATCTGGCATTGATACCAGCAACGAAAATGACAAAAAATAACGATTAAATAAAATCTGGACTATGGCCTTTTATTATTGTGTTAAAGCATTAAATTTTATTAATATTACATTGTTTTCTTACGGAATATTCTTTTAAGAGTTGAATTTTTTCATCATTTCTGCTGTTTTATTATGCAAGTGGGAGTCAAGCTAAAGTTAGAAAATGGGTATAAAATGAGACTAGCAATAAGGAATTCGAAAATTACATCATATAATGTAGCATTTTCTCTCTGGTGAGTTCTTTTACTGATATAATAATGAGAACCCGGCGGACTCGAAAAGGAAACTTACTCCAAGAAACTTACTCCAAGAAAGTCACTACTGCAAGTTACTGCGACTTGCTAGAGGCCTTTGTGATCCAAGCGGCAGGGACTACTAGATCAAGGTGTCTTTTTGCTGCAAGACAATGCTCACATCATGCTAGATTTATCAGAGCTTGTCTGGAGAAATTGAAATTTGAGAAATTTGGTACTGTGCACCACTAAACAGTCGCCATTACCGTCTTCGGGTGAAGAGTTATTAAGACTTTTGATTTAACCAAGTATTTGCCAGTAGCGGGAAACTGTCGAATAGTGGACGCCCAATTTCTCTGCCAGATTCCACTAGTGCCACATCCTTCTTTTTCACCAAACTTGGCAACGTATGATTTCCATCTGTTTTTGAACTCCCAAAAAAACATCTGGAAGGTTGTCGATTCAAGCGGCCTGAAGAAATACCAAACAACTGGAAGTCAAGCGCTGCACGACTGGTTGCAAGAATACCAAACAAACTTTTTAATACTGTTGGAATCTAGGCACTTTCACACAATTAAAGCAAGAAAATTAAATCACCTGAGATCACTCCAATTAAAAGACACCATACAATTCCTTTCTCTACATATTACGTTGATGAATAAGCTCGTGGCGTTTTGGTTGGCATGGCAAAGCAAAAAAAAAAAAAACAAAAAAAAAACGGGACGAACGTAGGCATAAACAATACAATTCTTGTTTCCTCCACTGCCATTCTTTTTTTCATATAAGCTCACCTTTTATTCAAACTTTTAAGACCATACAACATCAGGTATTCCTCTACTTGATCCTGCCACCTGCCGTAATTTCCGTATCCTTCCTCTCCCATTAACATTTTTCCTTACACATCCATTTTTGCATACATCGGCGATACATCTCATTCCTTGCATACTTCCCTAGGGTACCCACAAAATCTCGAAATTTCACCGTCAAGACCAATTTCTCTTTCAAACATGCTTCCCAATGTTTAGCTTGACTCTCCCTTTTTTATTGTTTTGAAAAAAAATAAAGTTACATCAATCAGCCAATAGATGAAAAATGGCTCTTATCCGCCATATCCTTTAGAAAAAAATCATAATGGAGTGAACAAATGAAACGCGTAACGATTATAGCATTAATTAATAAAACCAAAAAAATCTGACAATGCTCGTTTTGCCTTTAACTTTAATAAAACCAAAAACCTTTAAGTAATGAGATACTCTGGAGTTTGAGATAAAAAAGTTTGTTAAAGCCAAATGCTTCGTGACAATAATTAAGTCGAGATTTATTTGGACTCGCCAAATGAATTGCACCATATTTTTGTTGCAACGAATTTTGTTTCAAAATTGTATCCACATTCTTCCCTTCCGTTCTTTTTCCTGTTACTATAGAAATAAAACAATTTAAAGTCCTAACCCTATCGAGATTGAAGTTTTCCAATACAGTATATATAGCAAACGAAGTTCGTCTTTAGCATTCCCTGTTTAAATTTATTCGATTGCGCCTATCCATTTGGAGTCTGTAATCTTACCTTGGTTTGCTGTGCTCGTTATCCGACTCTGGTGATGTTCCATTTATTTCACCTTTGGGCACCTACCCACCCACCGTCTCGAACTCCTCCTCGGTCCTCTCTCTCTCTCTCTCTGTGCCTCTCTTTGCTGGCAAAATGCGAAACTGTTGCAGGGAATTATTGAATTAAATGGGTCGGGCCAGTGATTACACGTTGCGGTCCATTTAGGTCAACATTAAAGGTCTCCCCCGGTTCCCTCTGAGGCAACGACCGTCGTTCGTTCCGTTTCGTTCGGAGCCAGCAGCTGATTGCCATTAGGCTTCGAAATTGCTGTGGCTCCGTATCGCAATACTCCACCGGTTACGGGGATAAAATGCTTTAATCTAACGCTATAGATTTAAGTTGCCGGGCATTAAGTGGAATTGGTTCGGCCGATTTTTAGCTTGGAACTTTCCCTCATATACACCGGCGTACCAAAAAGATATAGTTCCATTCATCATCCCGAGTTAAGCCAGCCTTCGTTATTTCAGTGCTTCAGAAAAGTTTTCCTATTTGCGTTTGCTACTTCGAGTTTGCAAAGTTTGAATATTGTAATTTCGTGTTTTAATTTAAATTTATAATTGTCCCCGTGCCACGTTGCAGTGCCCTTTATATCGGATTTTGTCTTTTATACTGATCCCTTTATTTTGTTTTCATTAAGTTTTGAACAATTTGCGCCTTTTTGGTTAATATTCGTGAACCTATGCGGTAGTAAAGGGTTGTTATGTATCCCAATCTCATAACCGACAAAGATACTAAACTTAAAACGTACGCAGTCTGCTGATGTACTGGGTGTTCTATAAGTACGAGGGTAAATCAATAAATACGTTGCAAAACTGGATAGAGAAAACATTACTCAAAGTAAATGCCTGAAATTTATTTTACTTTTCACATATTCCGTACAAGACACTTATCCTATCGCTATACGAGTCTTTGAAAGCAAAGATGATTTCTGACTGTTGTGGCAGCCCATTGGGATGATTTCATCATCTTCGAAACACGACCATCCGGATGATTTTTCTACGGACTGTTGGGCCCAAATAGATGAAAATCACTGGGAGCTAAGTCGGTCATCGCGAATCACGTGTTCCCAGCGCCGAAGGGTTGCAAACGTTGCTGGACGCCCAGGAAGCTCCCAGATATGTCGATTTCCTTGTCAATTGGTGATCATTCTTTACGACCCCCAACCAATTTTTGTCCTAAAAACAGCGAATTTCTCAATCTCGGAGATAGGGCATGAATTTCATATCTTTCATTATCCTTTATATTAGTCTGATGTCAGCTTCGCAGGGAATTGATTTTGTTTTGTCTGGAGAGATTGCAATGTCCATGTGAATCCGTTCTTTGGCTTTGTCCATCAGTCTGTCTGTGAACTTATTTTCTCGAAATGTAAACCGCCTGACCAGAAAAAAAAGTCGCTGTCGAATATTCAATATGCAAATACTAAGGAACCAATTACTGCAGTCATGTGCGAATTTGTGCAGGCAATACTTCCTTTAACTTGACTTGCATTAATTTATCACTTCATTTGTTTAGAAGAAAGATATCTGTGAACGCAAAGGCTAATCGCGGAAAAGAATCATCGAGTGTCAGAAGGGACAAATTGCTGGCCTATTCAAGCAAAGAAAATGCGGCGATTACTGTATTTGGAGTAAGAATTGTTTAACGTATTATTAAAGCCCCCTTGGAAGAAAAGATCTGAACTATCAACTTCGAGGAGTTACTGCGGTCGAAAAATTTCTGAATTATCGTGACCAGAGATCATTAAAACGCATTGTGAAGACAAACCGAAGAGATTCCACATTAGTTCGGAATTTTCCGTCTGCCCATGGGCGACTTCTTTTGAGAAACGACTATACACTATTCATTCTTTGTGCTTATGTTTCCTGTTCCCTGCCTTCTTCTTACAACACCTATTTCACTCGAACGGGTTCAGGAGCTTGGACAATTACGAAGATGATGGAAATTAGTTCAGTAGTCCGTCTTCGAATGGTACCGTTAGAAATTTTCAATGACAAAAATTAGCTTGTGATACATCAAGCATGGCAGGGACGATTCATGAATGAATATATCGTTATTTTTTGAGCATTGTTGGCGCGGTTTGGAGCACGCATCTGTTAAAATGGCTTCGTTTCAATAGCAGACGCATTTGTAAACTCTTCAGCAAAACGCGTTCAGACTATAAAAAGACCAACAGGACTGTGGGCATTTACATGAAGCGAAGACAGACAGCTGGATTACAACATCCCATAACAATTTATTCAGGAAATAATAAATTTCCGATTTTTACTTGATGATGGCTGCTTGGCATCAATCAACTGCGTCACCCTTTCCTTTATCGGCGTCGTTTAGAACTTCAAATTTGGTGCCATTTCGCTTGTGGGATCAACAGTGCAGATAATTCGGGCTATAAAGGCAGGGGGAAAGACACGGGGAAAAGGCCCAAAAGACATTCCAAGGGCTAGCTTAGCTCAACATGCGTCTTACCCGTTACCTCAGCGCGCGTTACTTGGGAAAGGAATGTGCTGAATAAAACGTGATGTTTCACTTCAATTTTGTTCTCGTTATTCATTTATCTGTTCTTTATAAGTCTTTTCGCGGAATCTGATGTCGTCATTAGTCCCCTACCAAATTTTGTTCCATTCCTGTTATGAGATCGAGCTACAGATGGCTCTGAGTACTGTCAGTTTAATTACAATCACCCTAAATATAAGGAATTACTGTAATCACCAATAGTTTTTGTGCCGGTGACCATTTATGAGCACCCAGTACATAAACTAGAGATGAATAGAGACCACAAAATGCTTTGGACCATAAAACTTTTTTCATTATGCGCCTACAATTAAGAGAACTTTGTGATACATTATATTATTATTTAGACGAAATGATTATAGCTACGGACATCACCGGTTTATCAGTTCTTACATAATTAGCCTCATCATTTGCAGAAATAGAAAAATAGATCCAAGCCAACCCGTCTTATGTTGCCTTTTCACTCATATTCTAGAATTTTTGCATTTCATTATGGTTGCTTATGCTTCTATGCAACGTTGTAGTGGTGCTCATGCGAGTAACAAGAAGATGAAGCATATGATCACATGTTAAATTCTGCAATATGTCAGAGATTGTATAAGCTTATTAATTGGGTTCGTTTCTGACGCTTTCTCGGGCCGAGGAACTCAAGCGCCCGGGGCTTTTCTTCTTTTTTCTCCCCCCCCCCCTTTCCTTCGTTTTAATTTATGGGGCTTTAGGCGCAGCTGCCTCCTGGTGACGTTGCACCGAAATTACTGGTTATTAGTTGGCAACCTAGGCGTGATTACGTGATCTCGGTCGTTACGTTGATGCCTCGCGCTCCGAGATATTACTAGTGGCTCCTAGGTTATTATAGGCGAGATAAAATGCAGAAGAAAAGCATTTTTACATTAATTTCTCACTCTTAACATTTCTCTCGGGAGGGAAGAAGACTATGACGTCTCAACTTGCAGAAAATTGCCATCGAAGTCTTGAAAATATCTTTAATAGAATACTTATTATTCATATTGAAAAAAAATTGATTTCAAGAAGAAGTTTTATTCGACATCCTTTTTTCCCTTCTGTTTTCATGGCTTTTTCCAGGAAGCTGTCCCCCGTAAAAATGACAGGAAGAATAGAAAGAAAATTTTCATCTTTCCAAAAAGCTACATTTTCTAGGGATTATTGAAAGTCGAAATTGTTTTATTTGGCGCCAGTTGTCGATTACGTTTTGACACGAAGCATTCATATTTACAAGTCATTATTACGTCGATTCTTACTTAAAAGTTTGTTCGTTACGATTTTATTATTTATTGCTATAAGTGCGCTGGCGACTAGTCGGAAATATGTTGATGGTTATTAACAAGGAGTGAAAATGGACACACATACTATATCTGCATGGAAGACATCTTTAGAGCCCTGACTTAATTTATTTTTTAAATTTTAATTAATTTAATTTAAATAATAAAAATTTAATTTCCTGTATGTGATCAATTTTTTGCAGTACTTATATTAATTTTTTTGTGAAAATGAAGGATAATGAATTTACCGTATGAGCAGTCTGGAGCAAATGACCGATGAGGCAAATGATTGGTGGGACAATTGACCAGTGGGGCAAACTACCGTGGGCCACATGACCTCCACTCATAATGACAACCCTGTCTCCATCATTAAACAATGGTTGACTGGCATCCCACTTTACACACCATGAAGAAAATATAAAATCGAACACCTTTTATTGTTGAGTCGGCTCCGAAAACGTTTTCCTTTAATCCCTTTGACTTGTGGAATTCGTTATCAACTTAAGATCGAAATGCAATTCTTACTTGGAATCATCTGCAGGTTATAATCAAATCTTGCATGCCTGAATTTTGGTTTTGGACAGACAAGCCTCTCTCCCTTAATGTTTTCTGATCCTGAGCCCTATATCACTGGAGGGATGCAGCTTTGTTTAATAGCAATTTTCTAAATTTCAGCAAATTAGAGAGAGGGGGGAGTATCCCTAATAATTTACTAATTTTATTAGCAATAAAAGTCTGACGACAAG
The DNA here is from genome assembly GCA_023313115.1 of Rhysida immarginata. Classification (NCBI taxonomy): domain Eukaryota; kingdom Metazoa; phylum Arthropoda; class Chilopoda; order Scolopendromorpha; family Scolopendridae; genus Rhysida; species Rhysida immarginata. The sequence continues at coordinate 1,711,268 of JAHWFO010041953.1, read as the reverse complement.
AAGGGACTCTTCTATTAAATATATATTTGAGTCTGAATTATTCTGAAAATATATAGGTATACCTCGAAAACTATCCAGAATGCAAACAAACTAAGGATTTTAATCAACTCAGTTATGCATCTATGTCGATTATATCAAACTTTTTTTTTTTTCCTAAGAACGAATTACAGTCGACTCAGCTTATACTGAAGGTTGATTACGATCTTTGGTAACGTTTTATTGCGTGAAAGGTCGCGTGGACGTGCGCGTAGCAGAAAGCACATGAAATGATGCTATGACATCCGCATCATTGTGTTTTATTTGAAGGCAGTAAATGTCATGAAAAAATGTCTCCAAAATTCGGACCTTACTGGGAAGGGTACATTAATGCCCTTTCCGATGCTAATTACAGCTATTCTAGAATGTAAAACACGAAATTTCTCTGCTTTCGAAGAAACACATATCGGCAGTGCTGAGTGGAAAAGGAAAATCCGGGAAAGATTAATTCCAACCGGTCAAAAACATCAAAATTCTCGAGTTCCCACAAGCCGAGCACCACACGTCGTAGGAAAGATCAGTCTATCCGGTGTGAAAATCCAGCAACTCCAAGAAAAACTTTGAAGAAAGGGATTTTCTTCGTAAACTTTCTCCTCAAAATCGTCACCATGGATCGCAATCAACCTCCTGTATGAGCTCCAGTGTTGCCAACTCAAAAAAAAATTTTCTCACTAAAACCGAACTAAAAACCCGCTAGATTCTATGGTTTTAATATAATTTTTAGCGGATTCTAGCGGAAAATCCGCTAAGTTGGCAACACTGATGAGCTCACAAGTCAGTCGGGAAAATGAAAAACGGCTCTCATAAACCGAGTTTACGAAAAGAACAACAGAATACCTCATTTATTTAATCTCAATTTTATTCAAAATATAATTCTACGACTAAAAATGAATAGTTGCAATAAAATTTAAAGTTTGCAAAAAAAAAAAAAGATGTTATTTGACTCTGTAAAAGGAAGCCGTGCTGTGATTGGCAGAAATTAATTAAACACTTCTAGGTTCTTATATGCAGAGTCTAATAGGGAAAATGAGCTCTTATAAGCGAAAAAACTTTGGTTTAAAATAAAGGGAAATTTTTTGGAATGACAACCGGATCTTATTCTTAGCTCTTATATGTGGAGTTGATTGTACTGTACATATTAGACTTTAATTAATTGATATTTAGTGGTAATTACAAGCATTCCTAGGATTATATTAAAAAGTATAATACGTGCAATAAAATTATAAACAGAGTTGGATTAAATCGATTACTTAAATAGTATCGTCTATTTTTGAATTTATATTAAAACAAGCACCACCAGCCGATTGTTGACTCAAACACGACGGCCTTATTGTTCACACATGCCAGCATAGAGACATAAACCAAGTCTATTTCATAGATTATTAATTTCTATGTTTTTGAGAGACCTATCTCCAGTTTTAGATTTTTTCCATCATTGTAGTAGCATTACACAGCTGTGTGTTAAATTTCAATGTTATAGCTTACTTCCAAGATGCATTTTAAAACCGGACAAACATAAAAACATTGTGCTTTATATAGATTAGGCAGTTGTCTTTTAAAATGGATGACACATATAAGTTGGCGGATCTTTAATGGTGAATGATTGCTAGTTCGGAAAATATCTCATCATAGAAGCTGAGACCCGGTGAGACAACAATTTTATATAGTTTTAAGGTTCGTTATTCATTGGAGATACTACGCCAGTTGTCTAACACATAGAGCAATTATGAATTATATATTAAAAGGATCTTAAAATTGTAATTATTAAAGTAAAAGCGCTTTTCTCGCTTTGTACGTTTGGCGGAAATATTTAATATTTTCTTACAAGGTGATTTTTCGATAAAGCTTTTAAGTAAAAGAGTTCAATCGGAATTGTGCAGTCTTCCAATGATTAAATTGAACAGCGACCGTCAGTGTTTCCATTTCACGGAGTTGTTTTCCAACGCTCAATGTCATTGTCAAGATCAAGGGTAAAAGCAAAAGTCAATATCTTTATGGCAAAAGGGCTAAAGAGATTAGATAACAAATTGGCAAGAACATCATCATCGTTTTCACCGTATTCATAAGCTGCATTGCGGGCAACTATTTGCTAAAAACTTTGCGTTTAATAACGCACGAAAGAAAGTGAAAAAAAAAAAAAACAATTCTCACTTCCTCACCCGTCAAAGTGGAAAATCCCCAAAAGGAAGCCAAAAGAAGAAAGAAGCCCCCCGTAAGTAATTGGAGGAGATAAAAAACTTCGCCTCTGTTGTCTTAAAACATAACAGACGTTAAAATTGCCGAGCTCGAAGGCAATGACAACGCTATGGAAACTGTTAATAGAAGCGGCTCGTAGGAGTCCTTTTGAGGCGGTCGCGCACGTGCGTGCGAGTGTCACCAGAAAAGACGTCGACAGAGATGACACTAATTGGCAAAAGAAGGCTCGGATGATGGTAAAGGCGCGCTTTTAACTTTGCAACGGCAATACGTTTTCACGATCGTAAGAAGTGAGAAAGAAAAGAAAAAAGAAAGGAGGAGGAGGAGCTCCTTCTTGTCGTCAGGCGAGTCTAATGAATTTCTTTTCTCTTTCCACCCACTCCTCCTCCTTCCAACTTTCGCAGGGAATGTTTGTGGAAAACGGTTAGAGTGAACAGTGCGCGAATGGATGAACTCCATGGCATGAAAATTCACGGTATTAAGCCATAAGGTTAATCACTACGCTAAAGCTAGAGTTGGCTGACACGCCTAGTAAATCTTCAGCGTTCCGTATCAAACAAGGGCCTATTAACCTCATCCCACCCCTACTCTTCAACGAACTTTCGTTTTCGAGCCTGTTGTACACGGATGACATCTATAGTGGCTGAAAAGACAAAAACGCAACACTAAAGTGAACAAGAGACGCCATTTATTGCTTGTTTATATTTAACGAATAGAAACTTTATAATGATGGTGACAATTTACGAGCACGCGCGTTTCAATGAGACATGCTTTTAAGAGAACAGTCTTACGCTCTTAACATGGCTTTGATAGTAATCAGTTAAATCGACGTTAGTGACTGAACAAGCTTGAATATATGCCTCCTTTGGGCTAAGGTTATAATCGAACAACCAAACAATAGCGGTTTGAAATCTATCTGCGGCTTATTTTGACAAAAAACGTGCCCATGCAGAATGAAAGTAGGACAGTTCCCTACCGCAATTACATTTTTGGGGTTACATAATTTTTCCTGGGGTTTTTTGGGTAGGAATTTTGTTTTAGGTGGAATTGACTCACTTGTGGAATCCACCACAACCAGCATCAATATCTGACCTTGTTATCGATGGGACTTGGTCAACCACTGGTGGCTTTAATCCAGAATAATTCTTGCTTTTTGATAATGGGCCCTCCTCTGCATCCAGGATAATCATTTTCGGGACTTCTCAATGTTTACGACTACTGTCAAATGCGGAATTATGGTTCATGGATGGAACTTTTACTGTATCTCCTCAAGGATTTCTGCAGTTATATGTAGTACACATTCCGCTGGGTGAATAGGGAGCAGTTGAAGTTGTGTATGTCTTTTTGCAGAATAAAACTTAAATGGTGTACGAAGAGCTTTTCAGAACCATACTCTCCCGCTGTGAGGCCTTCGGCTATTCCCTGGACCCTAGGACTGTGATCATGGATTTCGAACGTTCAGCCATGCACCCTGTGTGGACAGATTTTGGAGAGCACGTCGACATCCGTGGCTGTTTTTTTCACTTAACGCAAAGCACAAATTCAAGAAGTTGGGCTTTATCGGGATGTTGGACAGTCTTGCCTGTGAGAGAGATTTCAAATGGAATGGCTTGGCTTCGAGCCACAATGTAGATTAGGGACTTTACGAGTTAGACACTGTGCACCCATGTGTATATATGTATGGTTTACTTTGCTATTAATGTTTGTAAAATCTTCAAAATAAAATTATTAATATAAATATATGAATATGAATGATATATTTGAATATTTTTACTTGTGATATATATTTAAAAACGTGATGTCTATTGCGAGATATCTGTGATACATAATTTTTAATTGCGGTAGGAAATTGTCCGAGTGAGACATTTGGCGGTAGGAAATTGTCTGTCCCCCATGCAGAATACACAACAAGTCAGGAAATGTGGATAATAAGATACAAGGCAAAGAAAAAAATGTATCACTATCCCACTTGTAGATCTAGGCTAGTGGCTTCTTTTGTCCCTTTACCTGTCTACACTGGTTAAATTAGTGCCCTTTTGTCTATTCGTTGACACATTAACCGGGGCTTAGAACACAGTTTTGTACCAAATATCGACGAAAACTTGAACCGATCAATAATTTTTCTTTGAATTTTCTTTCATCTAAATAATTAAATTAGATGAAATGAAAATACAAATTCACTAATGTCTAAGCCTTGATAAGATATTATTTTAGAGAAGAAACATGAAGGGTTGTTTTTCTTGGAAAATTCCAATTAATCGTCCTATTTGCACTGTCGTCCGTTGATACATGATGCAAGCGAAGATAAATTTAGTGACGAGTGAGGCCACACTAATAACAGTTAGTCAGCGGTTCACAGCAACTTAGTTTATTCAACAATAGCTAAGTTAGCTTACTCCCAAGGCGTAATGCCATTAAAGAAATTATCTTCCAAATAACATTCGCATAAGGAAGTGAAAAGAAGCCAATCTTCAACATGCAATTATTTAACTTCAGCAAAACTTAGACTTCTTAATTAAATGATAAAATCAGAAATTATCTTAACTTAAACAATCCAGATTCGCCAAAATAAGGGAAAACCCATCTCGTATTGAGTAATCAACGCACAAGAGACCTCTTATCATTGTTGAAATAAGCCTACGCAGTTCGTAAAATAAGTAGTTAGTCTCGCTGGGAAATTCCCATAAAACTTGTGATTCTTAAACGTGAATTGAATTTCAGTTGCTCTCAAAAATAAACAAAACGATAAGGGCTTTCTCCAAATTTTGAACCGGACACCAGTACGGTGTTAATATCAGCGTAAAGAGTAGCTCCAATAAATTATGCAAACGACATTTTGGTACCCTTGCGCATACGCTGATACGCAGTTAAACATTATTTAATAAAAATACTCATAGTTCATCCAATATTTAATACTTTTATATTTTGATTGCAGGGTTTTGTGTCTACTGTAGTTTGGCAAGTTTCTTGAAAATGGCATTATATTCGGTTGAAAACGCTGCATGTTATAAACAAAAACTTACAAAAAAAATCCATGTTTTAAAGAAACCTTTATATCTCCATGAATATACGTGCTATTCTCATAAAAATAAACAAAGATAAGTAAATGAAACCTCATAACCATAAGCTACAGTTACAAGGCATTTTAAGCATTACTTTTTACAGGGTGAACCCAAAACATCATTTTTGGTTCAATTTGTTGCTAGTCCCTTATTCGCCGTCGGGACAAAACCTCCACTGAAATACATGAGCTGTAACATGCTCTTTACACCCCTGAAGTTTCAGGATAATTTGTCAAGTATTTTTCTAGATATTTGACAAAACGTCTAAAATCAAAAGCGTTCATATCATTTTGTACAACCCGTGTACGTTTCTAACATTTCTAACTGAATTATTCCTTGGATAAATAAAGTTCTGCTCACCTTCGTGAATTTCAGAGAGACGTCTACTTTTCTCTCCTTACATGAGACGGCTGGTTTTCTTTATTAACCAGAGATACTGTATAAGCAATTTTTCCTCATGGGAAGTGTTGAGCCTTGCTTTTTCCCTTGTTGCATCCACTGAAACCGTGTGTCTCCTCGTATTCCTCGTGTCACATGGTTTCGTTGTTTTTACTAAAATCTCCGAGCGCCATCTCTTGATTGCTCATTCCTCTGCGAATTAAAAAATATCCTGGACTTGGAACTCTCCGGAAAGTGCCGAGATACCCATTGCGCTGTCATTCCCTTTCGCGGTATCTTGAACATAATTTTCAAAGAGATAACGAAAAATACACGTAGATTGTGGATTGTATCCTAGCTCGCGATACACAGCCTGAACCAGCCAAATCGCCAGAACTCTCTCCTTTGAGCACATATGCGACCAATTCAGAAGGTTGACGAATTAGCCCTCTAATTGAAAACCATTGGCAAGATATCCCTGAGATCGCCATCCAGTAGTTTTACGAATCCATGAAGCCAAATCATGTGATCGCTCTCTTTTTCTGTTTTCTTTCCTTCTTTATGTATGTCTTCCTTGTTTCTTCTTTTATCGGCTTCTTACCTTAGGTGCCTATAGTGCCCAGCGATCCCTTAAAGATCGAGGATCGATCTTTTCAAACAATCGTTGGTTCCAGCCTAACAATCGATCTTTAAATAAAAAAAAAATATGCATTTAAATTCAAGTAGAAAAACAAAGTTTTATTCAAATACAACACCAAAGATACAATTTTGTCAATTCATCGATAGATAAACAGCTTAGAATCAAACACTGATTTAAATATTTTGGTTTAATGCTATCCCTTTTTTTTTGTCAAAATATTACCTGCTTTTGAGAAGAGTCTCTCACTAGGAACTGAAGTAGCTGGAATCAATAAGAATTGCAATTTCATACAGGAAGACAATTTTCATACTTTCAAATTCTGAGGAAGGCAACTTACTCAACAGTGAATTAACTTGAGATATAGCAGCAGCACAACAGCTACGGCTTCTGAAATCATGCTTCTTAAAACGTGGATCAAGCAATGTTGATACACTATAAAGTAAGTTGTTTTCTACATTCTTGAACCTAGCTTGTGTATGCTTCAGGGCACTTAACCTTAACTGCTTGCCTACCTCAGTTGGGGGCCTTAGGAAGGACAGGCAATCTGACAAGAGGAATTATTTTGCTAATGGTGGAATGTTTTTTTGCTAATGGATGGGACCCAGAATTTCTTTTTTTCTTTTCTTCTAAAAGTACATTGGCAGCTGAATTTCTTCTGTGGAAAAAAGCTATGATATCTTTAACTTTCTGAACAATGCTGGCAAATTGAGAAACATCAGTCATTACATCTTTAGCTAATAAGTTCAGTCAATGAGCAAAACATCCTAACTGCTTTCATCGTCCCAAAAATAATTCAACTGATTTTTTTGCATTAGCTGCATTGTCAGTAACACAACAAATGATTTTTGCTTTTTCAATACCCCAAAAATTTATTGTCTCTGCTAACTTCTCCTTTAAAAATCCATCTGATTGGCTGAGCTAGAGCTAGGGGAAAGATCGACATGAAAAAAAAAAATCGATCGTAGATCGGAAAATCGATCCATCGCAGGGCACTACTTACCTATCTCAGGGTATTCCTTTGCTATCAATTGAGGTAGGGTGAATTTTGTGGAAGCGCTGCTTCTGTCCCACCTAAGAAAGATACACTCTGCTGTTCGAAAGTCGAAATCATGTAACAACTTGTATCGAGGCCACTGCCATACAGACTTGATCACTTTGTGTCCAATAAATCATCCAATTCTTTTCAAAGTCTAATCATTTCTTCTTCTGTATACATTCCACGTGCCGTCTTTCGTGTCAGTTGCATCCTTTCATCTTGGTTCGTCAAATTTTTGATCAAATAGTATATTTCTGCTCCATTTATTCCATTATAGGAGACGCAAGGATTTTGGGAAGACGAGAGCTAATTAAATTTTCATCAGAGCAGAAGAGGTGAGCTTCGCTTCATTATGGAAATGCATTGCCGGAAGACTAAGCCGTTCCCATTAGGGCAGCAATCTTTGATCGCAATTCTTTAGGGCTTCCTCTTCTTGCTGAATTGCTATATTCACGCTGAAGAGTATAGGGTTTTAAAAGCGTTATGTACAAAGATGCACAAGATTATGAATTGCCATAATTAAGCAAAACACTGGTACGCTTTACAAAAATATTCAAAGCTAACCTTTGTGTGAGCAAAGAGATGATACAGAGTGGAAATCATATCAAACCGCGTTATGAGACAAAATTATTGCTATACACAGTAAACTTTATTTATTCTTATCTAAGCTTATACAGGGTGTCCCAGGAGGAAAGGTTAATATTTTGTGAGGATATAGAATGAGTTAAGTCAAAAACGTTGTAGAAACATGTATTTTTTTAATTAATGGTTTTTGAGATACAGCTAATGGGTAAGTATTGAATAATTTAAAGTAAATAATTAACTATGGCGCTTCAAGTTGATTTCATTATTCACCGTAATGTAGTGCTGCATGATTTATGTAAATGTAAAAGATATTCTTCTGGCTACGCGAATAACAATGTATTTTCAGAGGACGGAGCACTTCCTCATCCTCGCCATATGGAATCTAGGTTACTCCTGGTAGGTATAAGCAAAAAATGATTAATGTCACTGTTGAATTAAAGAAGCACACATAATTAATCATTTACGGTTTTGGACATTCAATTATCAGTTAAATGAGACCTTCTAGCAGAGAAACATATAATCCCCTTTTAGTCGTGGTATTAAGAGCCTAATGGGCCAAAGCCATTTACGCTAACATTGTCCGTTAATCGATGAACATAAATGGAATATTATTTAGTTGTGGTTAGTTGCTAATACTGTATCACAAATACTTTGCCCTCGTGCAAATACCCAGGGCCACATGTAATTCAATTACTCCTTGTATACCACTCTTTGTAAGCTTCTAAAAATATGGTGGAGCTTATGTACGTGCGTTGATACACTACTAATACATTAAATTAGCAACAGGCAGTGTTGCCAGATTAGGGGAATTTCCCCTAAATCTAGGGGATTTTAAAGTCTTTGGAGGAGAATCTAGGGGATAAAAAAATTTAGGCGATTTTTAATTTTTGTAAGGGGAAACTGTTTAGGAATCGAAAAGTTTAACCGTAGTTACAGTAATGCGTAGTAAGCAAACTCCATGCTGATACAGTTAACGTAGTTAAACATAGATGTACTTTGTAGCCGAAATGTACATATATGATGACTAAAAACTTTTTTTTGTGGAAAAGTGGTATCCACCTTCTCTATGTATAGATGTTTAGATTTTCTTGTTAGTCTCTGCAAAGAACTACAAAGTCGTCTTTCTGGAAATGTAGAGGTGCTAGAAAATGTAAAGTCTCCCCCCCCCCCCCAGAAAATGCAACTTCTCAGATTAAATCGGACATCATTAGTTTGGTTGTTAAGTATAAAAAAGTAGTTGATGATAACATAGATGATGTATTGAAGGAGTGGAAGAACATTGCTTTTCAGCATTGGAAGGAACTGAACAACTTAGATGCCTTTTGGAACGAAGTTGGGAGTGTGACATATGCTGAAGGGGAACAGGTTTACAGAAACATCATAGGTTAAAGAATTTTTATGTGTTCTTGTCTAATGCTGTTGTGGAGAGAGCATTTTCCAATGTAAATATTGCGAAAGGTAAACTGAGAAATAGGATGGCAATTGAGACCTTAGATGCAATTTTGCGTGTTCGGTACGAAAGGCGATTGCAAAAATTTCTGTCCATCAGATGTTAAAAATGTTTAAGTCAGAAAACATGTATTCAAATTTTGACAATTCAATTCTTGATGAGCTTGCTTTGATTGAATAAAATGCTGATGATAATAAAATGGAAAACTTTTTTTTAATAAGTATTAGAAAATATCACATTTTCTTAGTTTATCTATATACATAAAACAAAGTCGGGTTAGTTACACCATTTATAACTCAAGAACGGCTGGGCCGATTTTAATGATCTCTGATTCGTTGGATTCGTCTCCGCCCCGAATAGCAGAATAACTATTAAAATACCGGAAAAATACACGGAAAAGGGGGGGGGGGGAGGGGGTTGAAAGTTTGTTAACACATTAACTGGTGTTGCACTATATACTGTCCGCACGCCACGAGAAGACCGCTGAATTACTTAATGTGTTTTTTGGTGTCGCTGCAGTTGCAGATGAATCTATTCAGTAGTGGGGGTCAAACATGCTTCGAAATCTAAACCAATCAAAACTATGCAATGGAACGCGTTTGGTGATAAGAAAACTGATAATCAATGTGATTCACGCGACGATACTCAAAGGAAAATTCAAAAGTGAGGAAGTTCTCATTCCGAGGATACCAACCGATATGCCCTTTGAGTTTAAACGAAGTCAATTTCCGATTCGTCTTGCATTCACCTGAGGATTAACAAATCACAAGGCCAATCCTTGAGTGTTTGTAGTCTGAATCTAGAAAATGCATGTTTTTCTCATGGTCAGATTACGTGGCATGTTCACGTGTCGGCAAACCGTCCGCTTTATTTGTTCTTGCGCCTGATAACAAAAAGAAAAATGTCGTATATCACAAGGTGCTTCACTGAAGAGAATCAACCCGAGTGCAACCCATGCAGTAAAAAACATAGCTTCAATAAAGCAAATGTCTTGCTGACACGCCATTGAAATACTTGATTTTTGTACATTTATTGAATTTTTTTTTCTTTATATACATTATCCTAATAAACTATTGAACTTAATACTTTTTTTGTATTCATTTTATTATATTAATAACATCGTAAATTAAATTTACCTAAAAGTTAACACGACATTCATTGACTGTAAGGCGGTACAAAGTTCGCCGGGTCAGCTAGTTTATGATAAAGTAAATGTAAATAATAAAATTTTTTGTTTTGAATGTAAGTGTGATGCATATAAAAAAATATAAAAATAATATAAACTTAAATTTTTAAAAACAATGTTGATCAATTATTTACGGGCGTTTCTTCAGGAATCTTCAATGGGGGAATTTGAAGCAACTTCTGGGGGAGGACTAGTAGCGGCGTCTGGCAACACTGGCAACAGGATGTGGATGCCGTGAAGAAGGTATCTTCAAGCAGTTGAATGCTGAAGCACAGTTTATCACTGAATTTTCGCTGACCTTTTCAATTACTCCTTACTCGTCGCGGGGTCAAGACTTACTTTCGATTTGCCGAATTACTTGTCCTTCTTTATGCTTCAACTTTTGAGCTTGTAAAGCTCGTCCCCGTGACGCTAATTTGTCGCGATGCCGAAATCTATTATAATTCGCCCATGCTGGCTTTGCCAATCTTATTGTCAACGTATCCGTCCTCTGCGCGTTCAACGTGGCGTGCCGTTTGTAGTATTTCGGCTCAGCTCTTTCAGGCTTCCCTGCGCCTTCGCTCCGCTTGTCTTCCTGGCTTGGCTTATGGTCAGCTCATATCTCTTTACTTTGCTTATGTCCTCTCTCTCTCTCTCTCTCTCTCTCTCTCTCTCTCTCCCTCTTTCCCTTTCTCCGAGCCTCTCACTCGTTCCGCTTTCGGATGACGTGTCGAATACAACTACATGCATCTTCTCAGACCAGATAAATTTCTGTCGCGCGTTTCTTTCTGATCTCAAATCACGTGACACCTGTACTTTTAGAACATATTCGTGAAAATGAAGATGGCGATGAGGCTCCCTTTGCTTTTATTACGGTTTCATCTCTCCCAGGAAGACTTCCTACCAGATTTTAGTAGATTCTTCAGTTACAGATGTTGGCAATGTGGCCTACCTTGTAGTCGTTGCTCCAATTCATCTTAGAGGTGTTAGTGAGATTTACATCGGGATCCGTCAGGCCGAACCATCTCTTCACTCTCGTCCCCTCAACCATTTCTTCACTGACCTTTCTTCGCGACAAAGAGCATTGTCACATGACTGTGCCTCAAATGCTAGTAATGTAAATTTATCCAAAATATCAAGACAAATTGCAGACGTACCTGTTAATGGAGCAAGATGACCCAATCCAAATCATGAAATTGAGTTCCGTACCATGACAACTCTACCTCCGAACTTCGCAGTAGCATCACGCAGTCAGGCATGCATCCACCAGACCCAAATTTGACCATCTTATTGTCAAAGAATGTACAGAGATTCGTCCGCTCCATAAGATAAATTTCCATTGTTCCATAGCCAGGCTTTGGTGAACTGTATACAATTCTAAAGGCCGCTTTGCATGGACTCTGCTCGAGTGGGGCATATGAACAACAGCAAGTTCATGGAAATCTAGACTTCTCAGTTCCCAGCGAAAGGTGAATGTACTGTCAATACTTGAATGGCATTATTTCAACTGAAAACTTCCGATTGTATCGTGTCACAACGTGCTAGCACTCGACGATCTCTGTCTTTTTCTTTGACCTGTCTGTTCGTAGTTTCATTGACGTTACCCCTCGTCATTTCTACTTGACAAAGACGTCACTTCATCGAACCCAAGGCCAACGCCTCCTAATGATAAGGCCTGAGCGCGAACACGTCATACATTGTTACGGCGTCGAGCGTTCCTTTACTGCACTAATATGAATCACAAATGAATCCAGTATTTCTATTACCTTAAACATCATAAATATGTATATTAGGCCACGTAACAATATTTGGACATTTTTGATTGCACCGTGTATGTCCTCCACATAAGAGTCATTTGAATACAGGAAAAGAATTTCACAACTTTGAAATATCGTTCACTTGCCAAAATGCACCATAGTGTGTGTTTCTGTGTTGTGATGTAGGGGTCAGCTGAAGGTCATAACTTTACTATTACAAAATTATTTGTTTATCAAATTTGTGGAAAACAAGCATGACCTCCAATTGATAAAAATATCTTGCCATATGTTCTTTTTATTAATTTACATTAATAAGTGTTGACGTGGAGCTTTTCCAAGAACGTGTCTTCTGCATTCAAAGACTCCTGGCGGCACCATAACGACCCACTCTATCGATGAATAGATGTATCTCTCTGCAGTTTTCTGAATTATTGAACAACTCACTTTTCCATTTTATCTCTTTCCCCATTCTCGCGTTACCTCCCATCTTTTACTTCCATCTCAATTTTTGCTTTCCCTTTCAGTGACGTGTGTCATTGAGATCGGACGGTGTCACGGATTCTTTCGTGCGCACCGTTGCTTCACCGACCCCGTGCGCACTCAAAAGCCCTTCGAGCACAGCTTCTTCCTTTTCTTCTCTCTCTCTCTCTTTCCAGTTTTTCCATCTTCCTTTTCCCGTCCGTCTCCTTTTCTCTTAACGTCCCGTCCTATTTTATCTCCCATTTTTGTTTTTCCCGAGTTAGAACGTCTCTCTGATAACAAAGCACCGCCAAGTTGCGAGATAAAGAAATGCAAAGGAGAAAAGAAAGTTGAAAGACTCTTGGGTACATACAGAATTCAGGACGGGTAAGTGGACACTCGAAGAATTATCTGGAAACGTTAGAAGAAGAAAGGTTGGAAAGACATTTTCTGAAAGGTCTTGAAAGCGCTTGAAAAAAAATTATAAAAGCGTCTCTGCGGCTTCTCTGTCCGACTTAGTCTCAATTGCCCACGCCATGAAAGATAACTGGCAGTCGATTTCTGTTATTACGTTTCACGGGTATAATGCTGTTCTCTGGATGCAGCCCTACAGGTTCCTGGAGGGTGGAGATGTTAATTGATGTTCTCTGGTGGAGATTAAATGGCGTATCTGGTAAACCCAAATTGGGCAAGTGCAATAAATAGAGCTGTAGAAGAAAATCCCAATTAGACGGTGGTGTATAACATGAAACACTTTTCATAGCACATACTGAATTGAATTTCTTCGTAGAAATGGAATGAACTGAAGATAGTCAAGTGTATCATTTCGTAAATAAAGTACGGGGGTTGTTCAATAAAGGATGGTAATTTTATTCATCTTCATGATGGATATGCTTGACAGTGAGTCAATAAGGTGTTGAAGTACTTGCAGGTCAATGGATAAATACCACGACCTTAGATGAATACCACCAGAAGAAGCTTTATACAAGACATCATCACCATCCAAACCTTTAGTTGTCTTGATTAGCCATTTATTCACGATGCTCCTGGCAAACCATGTACCTATCGTCGGTGTAAAACGTGTTTTGTGTGATTCGTCAGACCACATAACCAGTCTTCAAATGTCTAGTCACAACGTTCCAAACTTCGCTGTAAACGAACTCTCCTGTTCTTTGCAGAAATTAAGGATTATCGTATATGTATGCTACTGCCGATGTGGTCCGCATGTTTCTGCCATATACAGCCTTGGTTGAAATCATTTGTCAGTTGTTGCGCAGTGGACGCCCTTTTTCTCCGCACAATGTCTCGCTCATGATTGATTCTTTGATCCACATTTACCAGGTGACGTAAGGCATTTTCGTGTTTGCTGAAGCCGCCGTGCGAAATGAACAGTGCACGCCCATGCAGGATAAAATGCAACATTGCAGGATGTGCTTGTTCGGCATTAATGTTCAGGTAGTCCATGGAACGCATCCGACTTTCCTTGAATATTAGGGAACCAGTTCCATATCACCAAAAGAAGCTGCATATCACGAGCCTTCCCACAAGTCGTCAGCTCACCGTGAATATAAAACAACAGCTCGTATCGTGATTCGTCAGTTTGACTGCACTTCTGGGGCGAACAGCGTTCTTGGTGTGGATAATAAACTCTTGATATAAAAGGTTGTGATTCGTATTATTTTACTCCATGGAATGCCTGCTTGGGCTTCTATTTGCAAATCTAGGTGGAAGGATCTCCAGACCTTCCAAAATGTTGCTCTCCGGTCCATTGCCCAACTTGACAGAAGAGTTGCCAATAACCACTCTATCTATGACGATTTGAGGATGACCCACATAAGCATCTTTGTCCAGACACTTATGAAGAACATGCTACCCAAGTTGGAAAACCATGAAAATACTCTGGTTTCTGGTATTCTGGACCATCCACTCGTTGTTAAGGGTCCCCTCAGGTTTCGAAGACCCCGCCATATCCTGGATGTCTGCTCTGATGACGTTAACAAGGCCGTCTTCCCAAAAACTGAATCTTGTAGATCCTCCTGATTTTTGGTTCTCTATTCGTCAATCTGACTCTCGTCCCTTCTGGGGACTTCTTCTCTGGAGGACTAAAGAGGTTCATCAGGCTTCTCTCCCAGTTCAGTGTACCTCCTCTAGTTTACTCCTGGACCACTCGCGTCTTTCTTTTCACTTCACTATTCGATTAATGTTTTTCCAGTCTTCACGTGTCCATTTACGACGTTCCAGATACCACTTAAACGAACTATCCTATTCCTTGCAGAGATCAGAGGTTTTCGTGTAGGCATGCAATTGCCGTTTCAGATCCGCTTCAATTCCAGATCGAGAATATCCTTGGTTAATTGTTGCACATCTGATGTCCTCTTTCTCCGTATGTCTTTGAGCTATATTTATCCCTTTTAGACAAAGACTGTGGATCATATCACTTTTCCAGCGGAAAATACTCTGGATATCGCACCTTTCGAAAATTCAGTCGGCTGTTTTGTTGTTTCAATCGTGGCTCCAGCTAAATGAGCACCAACAATGAGTCCTTCTTTCCCCCCATGCTGATCAAATTCTATGATTAAACTCCTTCTTAAATAAATACACGCTTGATTCACATGACCTCAACTATTTTGCATAAAAATGGACTAAAACAAATTTACTTAGGTTTCACGCATATTGGTCAGTGCGTGTAAATAAACTTTATTTTATTTATTTATTTAATTTAAAGAAAAATTTACATATCTTATCCGAGGCCCAAATGGCCACAACGCCGACTAGAAGGGTCCTCGGAAGGAAAGAAATAACAAAGTAATGACATAAAAAATATAAATAAGAAAAAACAATTTAGAAAAAGAGGACCGGAAAGTTAAGGTGGGTTAGTAGGGAGATTGGACGAGTTTCAGAAGAGAGAAGAGCGGATAGTTTCAGGTAAATTCGACCACCATTTAATGCCTGCGTAAGAAACACTGCGTTGCTAATAATTACTTTTTGCACAAGGAAGTCTAATGGAATTAGCGAAACGTGTAGCATAAGAATGATAGTGATATTGCTAAGTAATTACTAAAGGAGAAGACAATGATAAGTGAGAATTAATTACTTTATAAATAAACAAAGTTGAGAAAATAAATTTGAAAAATGGTTAATATGCCAAGTGTATTAAGATATTTTCCTGTATCTTTAAATTCCGTTGCGTCACGTTTCGAAATCCCATTTTGATAACGAATAACAAAGTACTTGATTTTATAGTTTAGTTTGGATGTAAGCCCGCTGGCCTTTTTTTTCCGATAAGGTGATCGATTGGGCAGCACTTCTTCCGCCAATCGCAACTTTTGATTTGGTGCGTAATAGCGTTGAAATTATAGGGGGGCTCCGTGTCTCTACCCCTCTTCCTTTGCAGAAGGCGCTGCGTGGACGGGCCGATGACTAATGGTGGCTGGCAGCTGTGATGAAAGGCTCGTTTTCAACTGTCACGAAGGTCTCTGTTTGGAAGCGGGTGCACGTTTTATCAGAGAGTGGACGATAATCACGCACGAGCGCTCGTAACGCATCCACCCCCCACGAACGCCTACTCCCTCCTTCAACTTCCGTAAGGGGAATGATGAGTGTTTGGAATTCTTACCGTTCCTTTGTGAGCGAACGTGAGAAAGTCGATGATATCGTATCAATAATGGAGGTCGACGTTTATAAAATGCTAGGTTCTCCACATCGCGCCGTTACCATCATCTACCTTGTCTCGCGAAGACTAATGTGCACGCTTAGGAAAAAATATTACGCCTAAAAATAATAGCACTGACAAAAATAAATTGTGCGATCGCTTATTTGACTCGATTAACTTTTTATTTATTTATTTAAATTTACATCCCAAAGGGCTATTAACACCAACTTTTCTGTATAAGTAAAAGGTCAATGTTAATAAGATTGATAGCCTGGTTAATAACTTGTGTGCCGATGTGGACGACATCCCTTGATACGCTAAATGTGCTCCTTAATGATTACTTTTCAAATGTAAAATTCTCAATTTTTAAAAAGCTCCATTCTTTTTCATAGGATCGACCAGATTACGACATACAGCGTGACCAGGAAGTCTCTCCCTGATAAAGAAATCTAATAAAACAAAGACTGTGTTAGATCCACATAGGTTTTTGTATTATGCCCTTCATCTCAAAGTTTCTTCATAGCCTCAATAAATGTGCTCCCAATGTGTGCTCCTTTCCTTACTCGGAGAACATCCAAACGATATTCAATTTCTCGCCGAGTATTCGCCAGCTTATCTCCTATTACTGACATTACCATATTAGTTATTCTTTCCCGCAACTTGTTACCGGTGTAGAAAATGCTATTTTTAACATAACCATATAGGAAAAAGTCTAAGGAAGTAATGTCCGCAGAACGTGGAGGACTATCCTTTCCAAATCACTGGTGGGAAAGTTGAATTCACGTACAAGATAATGCCAATGTGACGGATCATCCTGTTGGAAAATTACCCATATCTGGTCTTCCTGTAACTGATATGCTACATAGCTCTCCAGATGCCATTTCGATACGACCGATGGTAGCGCTGCCGATAGCGCCTCGGCTTCTAACGTACCATCCGTTGTAAGAACTTTCCGAGATGAAGAACATAATAGAAAAAATCTGTATGTATCTGTCTGACATATAGAGTCATATTATTATGACCACTCAGCTAATATCCCGAATAACCGCCTTTAGCGTCACGGACAGCAGCTAGATGGCATGGGAGTGAGTCAATAAGATTCTGGTAGGTTTCTACTGGTAGCTGTTGTCATGCAGACTGTAAAGCATCCGATAGCTGCTGAAGGGTACGCGGTGGTTGTTCCATAGCACGCACATGACGATCGAGGTGATCCCAAAGGTTCTCGATTGGGTTGAGATCTGGGGTATTAGGGGGCCAGAGTTTGCTCCTCAAACCATCCCCGAACAATTGCAGCCGTATGACAAGTCGCATTGTCTTGCTGGAACGTGCCATCCCCCTCTGGGAAGACAGTCGCCACGTATGGGTGTTCTTGATCTGCAATTATGGATAAATAACCGAATCGGCTGAGAGTGCCTTCCACAGGTATCAGTGGGCCCAGACAATGCCATGAGAACAGTCCCCACACCATGATGCTGCCACCACCAGCCTGGATACGTACAAATATTGAGCCTGTTAAAGCCAAAATAGTGTAAATCCACTTTTTACAAAATCTGATTTAATGCTAGAAATGAAATCCGAATATGTCAAACTACCTATAGGAATAGTGGTGTAACTCCTATTTCCTCAAACAGCTTCACAGATGGCAGTGCGAGTTCATGCAGTCAGCAGTTCTATCTATCTATTATTCTACAAAAATTCCTTATATCTCAAAACTGTTGTTAATGGACTTACACCACTTTGGCTTTAACAGGCTCAATTGTTGGTTTGTTTGGCATTAACGTCCTTCTCAACTGCTATGGTCATTTCAGGACGGCGTTATAGGGGCCGCAAATTTTGCCTCGCAAGGGTTCTTTAACGCGCAGCCGGCAAACGAATACACGGGACCAACGGCTTTACTTCCCTTCCGAAGGAAGTGTGCGTGATTTCAGGATTTTCCCCCTAAAAAAATCCTCGTCGTCTTCGGCCGGGGTCGAACCCGCGTCCTCGGTCATCACAGGCGATCGCGCAACCACCGAGGCCGATCAGGCTCAGTTGTTGCAGGATGCTTGTTCTCGGAGGTTACTCGCCTCACCCGCCAACGGCTGTCACTTCTGTGGAGCAGAAACCTTTTTCCAGTCAGAAGTGGTCCAGTTTCTGTACTGCTGGGCAAATTGAAGCTGTTTTTAGCGATCAACCTTCGTCAGCATGAGTGCAGTGACCATCCGTCTGTTGCGGAGGCCCATACTTAGCAGGGTCCTTTGTACTGTGGTTTTAGAGGCATGTCTGGTAGCATCCTCGTTGGTTTGAGCGGTACTGTCCGCTTCCCACGAAAATGTCCCTGCGTTGTTGAAAGTGCTCACTGCGCGCGCTGCAGTCGTGGATGCGTCCACGGCACTGATAGGGGGGGGGGGGGGGACCTTAACCACCTGCAAGTTAACAGCAGGCTCCAGATGCTGCTTTCCCTGCCTACCCTCCATGCATTTTTGTATTTGTGTTCCCTATCAGTGCTGTGACATAGTTCCTCGGCTGGGCAACCCCGAAGACAAACGTAGGGAGTGGTCATAATAATGTGACTCGACCCTGTATGTTTGTTTATTAAATTTCTTTATCAAGAGAGACTTTTTGAACATCCTGTATTTCTGGATGCTTCTCACACACTCGTTCACGTCGTTGTATGTAAATTTCAGAGGCTCATATGCATAGAATTTCAGGTGTACGTTCATGTTTTCAGGCCAGGCAGAAAGAGCTCGGACTTAGTGACAAGATCTCTTAACATGCTGATAGACAAACGGCCCTTCACCGACAGCTGCTACACAATGGGATGTGTAAAATTGTCCAAGATATCCAAATAGATATCTGTTTGGGTGTTGACTGGAACGAAGATGCAAATGAACATTCAAACTTGGAGAACATTCTCAGTTAGGTGCTGTTCTGGTTCGACCGCCTTTCTGAAAAAGATTTTAGCGTGAATCGTTGCTCCACGTCACACATTCCTGTGTTAATTGGTCCACAAAATCTTTCCTTGTACCAAGATGACATTTCTCGTTGAAAGTGGTGATTTTTGACTTAAGGGCAGCAACCAGAGCTTTGTAACCTAAAGCCTGAAGCTCCCCTCGAACCATCATAATGCTGACAGTGCACCCTGCCGCTTGGTCCGTAGATGTGCTATTATGGTACGCCACTTTTGATGGACCAACCTTGGAAAGACCGGTTGATTATATTGTGTGCTCTACCACCGTCATAACCTCGTGTTTCCGCTTTCGAATAATATCTCTCACTCTTAATTTGGCTATGTCCAATTTATACATAAAGGTAGTAGCGCTCAAGCCGCTGATGTGACAGCTTAGAGCTACACCTCTTTGGAAGTTACTTGGACGGCGGCATATTCAGCTGTTACAACGCGGTTTTTACGCAAAACATGGAACATACCTTTAATGGTGTCCCAATTCTATAGCAATCTTACTTAAAGTGAATGATGGCGTATTTATTTACATGCATGGCTACAAAAACGGCTAAGTTGAATCTAAAGGGGTTAAGAGAATAAAGGAGATGGGGAGGGGCAATCTCTGATTTCTTTGTTTCGGCAGCTAATGAGCCAAGGGACACAAAGCTCAAACAGCCTGATTGCCTTTGTCGGACAATTTTAATTTGAAGAAACGTTCTGAGTTCTTTTCGTAATTGCGTTTCGTCTCCTTCTTCTGCAGTCGGCAGCGCTAGTGCTGTTCTCCAAGTAGCTGTTAAATCATTAATTGGATTCATTATGGTGGGAGGGCGTAAACAAGCCATCTTCAAAGGTCCAAGTGCAAGAAGGAAAACAAACTTCGAGTAGTTTGTTATTTTTTTAATCTCTCCCTCCCTCTCCATTATTAGGTCCAGCTGTACAAACAATGGCCAAGAAACGATTAAAAAAATTAATGGCCAATCGCACAAGTTGAAATTTCTTGAATCCAGTATAAAGCAGGCGAGAAATGTTTTTTTAATTACTGAAACTGCGCTAAAGAGTGTTCCGCTGTAAATATCTGGAGAATGATGTTTGTCTAAAACTCACTTAAAGCTTACATATTCTTAGAACGCAACATCTCTTCCACTCATGAAGCGACATTCTTGACAACGGAACCTTTCGTGCTCGTGTTTTTAATTTTATTTATTTTTTATTTATAGTAGATCCAAACACTATTTATTTCCTTTATTCAGCACGAAAATATACAATCAGTAGTAAAAAAAAAAGACGGAAGGCACGTAAACGGGAACAATTTCTATAAGGTCCGCGCTTTCAGAATCCAAACTCGATGAGGGATCTGCAAAAATATTGTTAGGGTCAGTGCCCTAGAGTGCATTCAAAGAGCAATCCACTACGCTTCTCCGTCAGACTCCTGCTCCGAGACTCAACTGCCTATCTCCCTCAAACTTCACGGCCAGCTTATTGTACGTTCTACGAGAATCATCACCAGGCTATTGTACATTCTATGATCTAATCAATTGTATTCAAATAAATTACCGAGTGTATACGACCTGATTTAACGAACACTGCGCATACGAATTTGCATGTTACCATATCAAGCTCTCGGGAAGTTTTTCAGTTAGTGCTTGACGAGAGCTCTAAGAATTAGCACAGAATGCTAGTTGTAAAAGGTGGGCAAGAATTAAAGACATCAGTTTCAAAATTCAATTATACTGAAGTGCCA
Organism: Rhysida immarginata; assembly: GCA_023313115.1. Classification (NCBI taxonomy): domain Eukaryota; kingdom Metazoa; phylum Arthropoda; class Chilopoda; order Scolopendromorpha; family Scolopendridae; genus Rhysida; species Rhysida immarginata. Next base: position 1,690,188 of record JAHWFO010041953.1, on the reverse strand, counting down.
GCCAGAAAAAGTGGTATCGACTAACCCATGCAGACCCAGTGCGCATACAAAGCAATAGACATCCGTGGGACCTTAAGCACTAATGTGATTACGTGGGCGTCCTAAAGGATTTTCAATGCAAGTTTAACAATTGGAGGCTGATGTTGAACGCCGATAATTGTAAAACTATTTATTAATTAAACGGGTCATTCTATCATAATGGAACCAAAACATGTATACGCAAGGGTAATGAACATTTATTACACGTTTTGACCTTGCATAAACAATTCCAAACCTAACTTAAGATTAACCATGTTTTAAGAAGCGTATATACTTTTTTTTTATTTTTTAATTGATGCAGTCCTCTATTGAACATAGTTATATTGCTTGTAACGTTTTGCATCGATCGAGCTAATTAACATTTTTATTTTACTTAATGGTTTTATATAAAAAATTTTTTTGATGCCATCCGATTCCTAATATTCCATTTATTTCGTTTTTAACATGTAAAACCCTAATAAGTTATTTTTAACCAGAGTTATTTCAGCTTTTTGGGGGGTAATGTTAAAAAAGTCAACTCTGTTATTCAACATGAAAAGTATTGAAACGAAGAGTTTTATTTTTAAATAATCCTTTCCATGTGATGATTGAAAAGTTCTGACAAAGTAAGAATGTTTAAAGACGTACCTTTATGGATTTACTTGGAAAGGCGAAGATTAAATCGAAAAGTAGGTTTAATTGATGTCAATACTGTTATCATGTTTATGAGCAAGTTTACCACTATAATGGGAAATGGTTTGTTGTGAAAGAAAATTGGCTAGTTTTTGTTTTAAAGTAGAAATAAGTTTTGATTACTTGTTCGGCCGAAAATGCACAAAACGCGTTTTATAACCGAGTACGTCCACCCTGTTACTATGTAATAAGTAACAGGGTGGACTCGTAGATAACAGAGATGACTTTATTCATATAGTAGTCACTTTGCCATGCAATTAGCTCAATGAGCTATCGACACAGCTGCCTAAAACTGACTACAGGAAGTTTATATCATAGTGAATGGAATGGTCTAAAAACACCATCCTTACAGTAGGCCTATGTCTGCATAGGAATAGATTGGATGGGAACAACTTGACCACCCACCTAATAGTTCGGACCTCGCGTCCAGTGACCACCACCTGTTCCGGTAGGAGTTCATCGCAGTTAGGGATTTCATCCCTAGATCTAGGTAAATCTGTGCCAATCTAGGGGAATTTTTTTGTGTCTAAGGATCTAGAGAAAAATTTAGGGAAAAGTATTATACCTTTTGGTCCAGTAGTTTTTTTTATGGCTTTATAGCTGCTTTGTTTAAAAAATGAGTTATCAAATTTATTTCCTAATAGTAATTTATTCACCAACAACAACGAATGTCGTAATGAAAATGATTTTCCTGTGAATGATAATAATATTTGGGTTGAATTAGATAGATAGATTGAAATGGCAACTAAAAAAAGCACTGATAACAAAATTAATATAGAAAATGTTATTCAGAATTACATTGCAGATGCTAAAAGATCTGAAAATCCTTTAAAATACTGGCAGGTTTATGAAGAAAATATTATATCACAGCTATCACTAAAATATTTATGTGTTAGTGTAACATCTGTGCCTTCTGAACGCGCATTTAGTAAAGCTGGAGAGTTAATCTCAAAAAAGAGGTCAAGAATGTAGAAAAATGTAGATAAATTTCTATTCATAAATTCAATGTATAAAATGAATGAGGATAAAAGTGTAATGTAAAAATAAGGTATTTTTCTTTTTTTTTGGTATAGAGTATCGGTAATTGGTATCGACGATACCCACAAGGGTTTCAATGGTATCGAGTACTTCAATTGAGTATCGCTCAACTACTTTTTAGACACAGCCGCACGTGCTTTTTTAGTCGCAATAGTGGCCTAGGCATCAGCAGCAAGCTACTCCTGCCCAAAACGATTATTCTGCTCTACGTCATGCCAGCGTGGCAAGCATATGCAAAAGTAGATAGAATGACGTTTAGAATAAAATACTGAGGACGTTTGCCCAACTCGACAGGAGAATTGGAAGAATCCGACAGCGAATTTGAAATGGCGCACACGGATGAAATTTTCCGGTCTCCTGCACGCCTCAGCAACGATTTAATAATGAACAAGTACAAACATCTCAGAGCACTCGCTAAGTAAGATGTGGCACACAAAGTATCGGAAACCGAGGCACATTCTAGACATCAAATGTGAAGACTTTATGAAGATTGCTGGAAAATGTGATGCACTAAGTGAAAGAAATATATACAGTGGTAGTGGAATATCACGATTTATTCAAACTGAGTATGTGGCAGGGCCATCACGTGCAGCGATTACAGCATCCAGTAGTCTCTGGACTACCGTAAGCGAGATACAGTATTTCGCCTTCCGCATGGAGTACATTGACCAACCTCGCCAATGAAGAAGATCGAGGAATTCGTTCCTAGGTTTTCTAAGGAATTGAAACTGCCGAAGACAGATCTTATGAACCATATCAGTCTGCAACTGTCGAAGTATTCCTTGAGCTCAAATTTTGTGCTTTATTTTTGTGTGAGACAATAATGCTTTCTAGTTTAAAATTAATTCATAAATCCCTTCTTGTTTCATCACTTCCTTGTCTTTAAGCTATTTAAAAAACTTCTATCAAGTCTTGCATTCCAAATTTAAGGTTCATGTTCTAATAACCTTAGTTCAGAGTCATCTTTTCAATATCATCTAAAATTATGGATCCTGGTTGTAATCCTTTATCCAAAGATGTTGATTTCAATTCTACAATATACTTTATCTCTTCATTGATAACTGTTTTCTTTTCTTCATTAATGACTTTACTAGAAGGAGTAATTATTTACCAATTTGACACAGGGAGGCCTTGATAAAGTGACAGCCTGGTTTTAGTAACATCCATTTTTAAATCTTTTATAAGTACCCTGTAGTTTATCTGTGCTCCATTAATTGTGAATTAAAAAGAAATGTTTTGTGTTTTAAATAAGAAAACGTCATATTTCTTCTGTCACTTAATTTCCACTAATCCCACGGCTTATTTCAAATAAAACGTGATATCTAATGTCTGGGCAGAGGCATTTTTTTTACAAGATGTGTCTAAGAGAGTGGCGTTCTGCAGGCTTTTGTATGCGTATGGGGGGTTTGTTTATATTCAATGTTTTGTTAGTGAGTGGGGAATAAAGAATGATAAGAACAAGGCGTACTTTGCTGGCTCCCCAAAGTCGTTTTATTTCTCCTCGGAGAAATAAATTACCATTCTGCTTTTTATTTTGCCCGTTAATATTAATGATATAATTAAAAAAAAAAGTAGAAAGGAAGAAATTTAGAAAAAGAACGGTGTTCTTCCGTACAACATTTAATTCACTTGCAAAGTAACAAGTAATTAACTTCCCGCTGCTTTTTTTTTTTAAAGAATTATTTATGTTTTCCTTTGATTAATTTCTGACGCATGTTTGGGTAAAGCGATAATCGTTCCCTGCATGATGGGATTTCTCTTGAAAGTAAATCGATTCGTTCAGTTTTCTTCTGAAAAATAAAAATAAAAACAGATTCCACCCAAACCCCCCTCTCTCCTTACCCACAATTAATAACGTTAAGCTGGCTGCCGTTATCAGTGTCGACGTTTGCTTTCGATGTCTAACGTGGAGGCCGAAGCACAAAAGGTTCTTCATTATTGGCTTAATTAGCGCATCTGTTGCAGGGGGTCGACGTTTGTTTCACCATCGCGGATGAATGAAACTCTGACGCCTGCGCCGAATGGAGGAAGCAAAGGGTACGAGGGGCCTCTAATATTTTTAACGCATGCCTTTGAAAGAAAATACTCAGAAAAGAAGAAAACTGTTAGAGCGCTCGACCTCTTCCTGCCTTCAGTATCGCTCTTCAATGTTGCCCACTCTTCTGTCTTTTTGGCGGTTGATGTTTTCAAAATTGATATTCTTTTAAATAGTATTCATATTAAAACAATTATTATTTTTAGCTTGGATCTATGAAGTAATTTCTATACGGGCATTTCTGGAAATCAGAAATGTTCCAATCCTTTGTAATACTTACAATCCACACTCTTTATTCGATTGAGGAAAGCCAAAGAATCCATTGATATGCCGATGGTTTAGGTTCTACTCCCGAACACCGAATACAACCAGTCATTGAAAAATATAACACGTATTGGGCCGCTGGCAGTTTCAGTGGAGGCCTTTCGAGGGAACAAGAAGCCACTACAGTGTTACAACTGTCTGCGCTTTGGACACGTATCCATGGGCTGCACGGAAGATCCTCGTTGTAATAAATGTGCTGAGGGGCACCAGTCAAGAGATTGCCCCAAGATCAAAGGACAAGACCCCCCAAAGTGCATCAGATGTGGTGGACAGCACACATCAAGCTACACGAAATGTCCAAAATACCCCCAGGTTCAAAGGATGTCTAGTTCTAAAGTGACAGCAGGCAAATCCTATGCTGCCGCTGTGTCTACGCCGGAAGATAAAGGCCTCAACATTAACGACCTACTAGGTATGTATAAACAATTAGGAAGATCTTTCATCTGTTTTTTAATCTAGGCAAAAGTTACCCACAGTTGAGTGGGCTCCTTACGACCAACTAATTTTAGTATGGCTGCACAACGTTATACTGTAATCAACAAAGGTGAACTTCGGTGCGTGATATGGAACGCTAGGGGCATTCCCCGAAAGCGTATCGAGTTTCACAACTTCCTGATAAAGCAAGAAATCGATGTTGCTTTCCTCTGTGAAACTCACCTCAAACCAAGCCAAGACTTCAAGCTACCTGGCTATTGTGTGTACCGTACGGATCGTATGGCTTCAAATGCTGCAAGATGTGCTTCTGGGGGCGCTGCGATCATCATTAAGAGGGGAATTCAACACCAAGAATTAGTCTCCAAGTCTTATGCAGGTATGGAATCGGCCTCCATCATTATCAATGAGGTCTCCTGTGGTGAAGTGAAGTTCGTGGCGCTCTACAATTCACCTAAACATTATCTTGACATTTGCGAGCTTGATGAACTCTTCAGTGGTGACACTCCAGTCGTCCTGGCTGGTGACCTAAATGCCAAACACCCAAGCTGGAACTCCAGAACGCAGAATTACAACGGCATGATTCTCTATAGGTACATACAAGGTAGAGATGATATCATCGCTGCTGGACCTGTGGAGGACACCTACTACTGCGACCACTCCCCTAGTAGTGACGTTTTGGACATCTCGCTCTTGAAGGGTTTCTTCAAACCGTACAATATCTTCACGATTGATGACCTTTCTTCTGACCACAAGCCTGTGGCGTTGAACTTTGACAATGTTGACATAAATTTCCGAGAGGAACTCGTACATCATCAAGACTAGAAGCTCTACAAAGATATTCTTAAGGACTATGGCTACCATCCCGACGTTGCTTACTGTACAGAGGACATCGATCAACTTGTTGATGACATCACCAGATGTATTAACAGTGCCATAGAAGGTAGTAAGTATCCATCAGAGAATAAACCTCCTCATCGAATCCAACTCACTCCTGGAATCCAACGCCTAATTGCTGAAAGAAACAGGATCCGTAGACTATGGTAACGCTATCGTGAACCTTGGCTCAAAACCAAGTACAACAGGTTAGTGCGAAGAGTTCAAGAGGAGATAAAAGAGCTTTGCGACGCTGGATGGAATGAAAAACTCAAAAGCTTGTCGGCTCGCGACAATTCCATTTGGAGTATGGTCAGAGCTTTACAGAAGAAGAATGTTACGCTTCCTCACTCCGTACACCACAAGGTGACTATGTGCAAACTGATCAGGACAAGGCCCAAGTCATTGCAGATTCACTGGAAATGCAGTTTGTTACTCCTACCAACGATAAGCCCGAGAGCCAAATCATGTCTCAGCGTGTGGAAGAAGGTATTGTCAACTTTAATGAAGTCCCACAGCATTTAACGAAGAACAGCATCGAGGCTGGAGAGGTCGCTACCATCATAAGTAAACTGAAAAAGAAGAAGGCTCCAGGAAGAGATGACATTAACAAGCCCGCATTCCCCAACTACTGAATCTTGTAGATCCTCCTCATTTTTGGGTTCTCTATTCGTCAATCTGCAATCTGACTCTCGTCCCTTTTGGAGACTTTTTCTCTGGAGGACTAAAGAGGTTCATCAGGCTTCTCTCCCAGTTCAGTGTACCTCCTCTGGTTTATTCTTTGGGCGAGCGTGCAAAGTGAGCTTGGCTCCTGGACCACTCACGTCTTTCTTTTCACTACACTGTTCGTTGAACTTTATTTCGAATCTCCCACACGTAGAATTGTAGTAGATAACTGGTGTTATATTGTTAAAAAGAAAGAGTGTTATATTTTTAATCGTTTTCTTTTGTCGCATCATTTGCTTTTGTTAGCATTAAAGCCCGTTGTACGAGAGGTACCACAACAATCGAATCTGTAAATATGATTTTAATTTAACGCAAGTAATTACACTATTTTTATTATGGCCTTGCATGAGATATATATTGTTGATTCACTCATATTCTTGCTCATGCATTGTCGCTTCATGACGGTATATAAATAATAATAATTTTTTAGAAAAGTAATTATTTATTTCCAAAAATAAGGCAGTGAAACTACAGGGGGAAAATCCTTCCATTTTTTTTTTCAAAAATATCATTTATTCGTTACATGTATTATAAAAAAAAAAATAAACCACAAATCTTCCCGTTTTCAAAGCGGAAAGTAACATTATCATTTTATGTAATGAAAAAAAAAGCATGAAAAGCATTAAAAATTCCGAAAGAGTAAGCGGTACATGAGTCATACTAAAATGTTCATTACTATGCAGTTTCTTGTACTTTATTACGATTTTGGGAAGTTGAATTTTGTTTGTCAATATAGAATTTTCTATGCATTCTGTATGGAATACTTTATTTACTTGGCCGCAAACTTCAATTTTCTGATTTGTACAATGAAAAAACAATGGCTTAAATTTTTAATATTGGGTGCATTTTGAAGACTATTTATTTATTTATTTACTCCTTATTTATTAAAAGTACAAAGAAGCAAAAGTTAAAAAAAACTGCACATCCAATAAAATAAAGAATCTATTCACAAAAATTTAATAAAAATAACTGATAATAAACATATTTAGATAAGGAATTTCACTAACAAATAATAGGCGAAAAAAAGAAAAACAAACTAACGCAAGCACAATGATTTATAAATTTTATAAACATGACCACATTTTACAGTATAATCAGCACACAATAAGAAATTATTTTTTATTTATAATACTGAATTCATAATAATAATAATTTGAATACTCTATTCTTGAAATGAAATTGCAGATTTTACGAAATATGAAAAGAACGGATGAAAAGGCAGGCATTCAGGAAATATTTTTAACTTACATAAAGAAAGTTTATTTATGCTATCATTTGTTTTTTGTTTTAATGTTTTTTCAAATGCTATTTTTTTTTATTTAAAATACTTTTTAACTTTTAGCAAAAGTGAGAGATAAGCAATTTATTTTTAATTTCTTAATATTACTGATTGGTTGCATAATGCTAAATGCGGTGATCTACTATTGGTCCACTTTAGAATTCATTAAGTCAAGGCATATAGCCTGATTGGTTTATTTTAGAATCCTGGTGTTATCGCAAATACATATAAAGGCTGACGAAGACGACACAAAGCAATAAATCTCCTGTCACGTCTAAAGAAACAACGGGGTCTCATACGTTACCCTATTGAAATTTACCAGTTTTTGCCGTTTCTCGGTAAGTAAATTTACTTTTCATTCCTTTATTTCATCTTTTATGGAATTTCTCAAATTTTAGTGTTCAGTATCCTAAGGCAAGATTATAGAATAATCATTATTCTATTTTATGGTAAAAACAAAAAAACAAATTGAGTTCTTGTTTTATTCTTAAATCGACTGTTGAATATCACACTAATCGCAATTTTTAAGCTTGTCGTTATAAAACTTTTGATTTAAAATTTGGTTCCTTTTTCAACAATCTGTTAGTTATTTTTCTAAATTTTATAACCAGGCTATTTTTTCGACGAATCCAGTCAGATTATGTAACCTTATTTACCCCAGTCATCGTTGATGACTAATTTAAGCTTTGGACGATATGTGATAATTGGGTGCCCTTTTGAGCTAGGTCCGCGTTTTACTATAGTAGAGATTGATTTAAGATAATGACTATCTTTCTTAACGCGATATGAGTTCGTGATTCCATCAGTCAGGTTTCTTTATAGCCAAACGCATTTTTAAAGCTGCACATACAATATAACGCGTTAATCGTTAAATTTTGTCTTATTCAAATGTTTGAATCTTGTTTAAAATTGTATGTTTTAAATGCAAATTATGTTTATTTTCTTTACAGTGTTTTCCTCAAATGGCGAAGAATAAGTTCAAGGAGAATCCATTATGTGGAAATTTTGTTGGTGCAGTAAGGAAAATATTTCGCAAGGGGAATAGCAAGGAAATTCCAAGGCTGCGAATGCTTCACATGAGCTGTCGAGACGAAGACCCCGGTGTTATCAACTTGTCTCGCCATCCTTTCAGACCAACACGTCGTCCAGGGGTTGATCTGACAGAATTTGTTCCTAACATCCGCAGCATAATCAATCCTCTTTATGTGTTTAAAAAGTTTTTTACTCCGGATCTGATCGCCGAGATATGCGCCCACACAAACGCCAATATGCGACTGTTAGAAGGGCCATTTTGGAACGATCGCCTTGAGTCTTGGCATGATGTCACACCGGAGGAAATGTACTACGTTATCGCCATTATAATAAGTATGGGAGTTTCGTCGGATTACTTGCGTCACAGGTCCATTTTCAGAAGGCGTGCTGTTGCTGAAAAGATGCCGTTGAGTAGATTCGAGCAGATTTTACCTTATTTACATATATTTGCCCCGAGTGACGATGACCTTGATTTACGATTATTCAAGGCGAGAAGGTATTTGGAAAGGATGAGCGAAAATTTCCAAGCTCTCTATCAACCAGAACGGAACGTTCTATGTATTAAGGCATCTTTCTTGACACATTTTCTCTACTACGATGAAAAGCACCGCAAGAGTTCCCCCTACAAGAATGTCGTGTGCTTCGATTGTTATCGTTTCACGGGTAACCTAATCTGTTCTGATTACTCCCTTGGGATATTGAAGGATTCTTCCGGTTACACATGGACTCTATCTATCGACGTGCTAACCAACGACGATTGCTACGACATAGTGATGGATCTCACGGAGAGCTTACGGCGCCAGCGCTACAAGGTCTACATGCACGGATTCTTCCCGACGCCTACACTGCTTTATGATCTATACGTCAATGATGTTTTAGCTTGCGGCATTAGCAGCGATTGTAATCCACCTTCCGTCCCTAAGAGTTTGCATTCCGACGAACTTTGGGAGGATTCGATGGAAACGGGAGCCATCCGCTGGGTAAGAAATGGCTTGGTCCTTCATCAGCAGTGGAAGGATTATCACGGAGTGAATACTCTTGTGTCTGCTTTCCACAGTGCTCAGGATTTGGATTATGAAGTTGGAGAAGACGGCCCAGTGAAGACACCAGCTGCTTTCGACGATTGTATTCAGAATGTCGGCAGCTGCACTCGCTTAAATGGTATGTTGGAGAGGTATTCACTGTTAGCAAAATGTCAATCTTGCTGGCAGTCGTTGTTTGTTTATACTATAGATATGGCTCTCAGAAACTCTTTCATCATTTATCGTTCCCTTCGGAACTCAAGTAAAGACTTCTATGAGTATGATATATCAGACTTTAGAGGAGAGTTGGTTACTCAACTTCTGAAAATTAAACAATCAACAGCATGAGTTTATCAATTTTTATTCATCGAGTTCGTTTGTATGCTATGTACATGATTTATTTGTTAATAAATTTTTTCGTCAATTTTATGAGTGTTTTTGAATTCTATATATTGTATGATCTCCCATCTGAACTGATTTTTGGTTTGTTTTTTTCAAGTTCGTGAGTTGAGGGTCAGCATTGGTATTGTGAGTAGGTGTTCAGTTCTTTATTTCTATCAGCATTGCTGAAGTGTATGGGTTGTCTAGATTAGCATCAACATGTGGCGAGGAATGGCTGGGCTTTTCGTATGTACCGGCAACCGCGACCAAGTCAAATTGAGAGGAAAGTAATTTCTAAGCGCTAAATAATTCAAGAGAAGTCTTTTTCTCCAAAGGGAAGCGGAGCCCGTTGTAGGAGATATCTTTGCGAAATGACAATTACTGATTGACAGAAGGATATACTCCAAATTGTGCCTTTCGATTCTTTGATATTTTTTTATTTTTCAATTTTAAAACTTTTTATTGACGGCAGCCAGGACTGGGTGAAAGGCTTGATTGGAGAGCATTGTTGCTACGGATGCAGAAATAACTGATATTATATTACATTAGACAATCCTCGTACTTAACTCTGGAATCTCAAATATTTTTTTTCGATCTTAGTTAAAATAAAGATGTTAAACCTTGTTCAGTGTTTCCTAAATTGTAATCCGCGGTTAGAGTCCATCCAGCCTTAGTTTGCGCGAATTGTGATGAACATGTTAATTGTTATATATTATTTAATATCTGTTGTAACAATGTTCAACAATTGAAACGGCCATCACATTTCGCGCAAACTAAGGCTGGATGGACTATAGTTACCACTCCGCAGAAAAAAATATTGGTCCTCAAAATATTTTGATTGAAAGACAAAAAAAATCACCGTTTTGGCATAAATTCACACAAACTTATGCTTATTCATTATGCGCTTTTATATAATTCACACCTGTTTCATTGTAAATATTGCAATCAATAGTTCAAAAACGACAACTGCCCCTTCTTCAAATTGCCTCCGAGAATTACTCTATTTTAATAAAAATGTTTAAGACCTTAATTTTGTTCTCATTTTTCATAATGGCCGACCACTACCATTATGACAGTGGTGGCTTGTTTTCGTTTTCCCAAATAAAATATTTTTTTCTTTCTGAAATCGACTTAAAAACTCTTGATTAGGAGAGAAATACGCTGAATTTTGAGAAAAAACCCCCGTTTATTCATATATACTGCATGTACATGTAGTTGCCTCTACGGTATATGATTAATTTTGTGCAGCTAACTCCTCTGAAATGACAAGTAGCAGAAGCAAATGAGATTAATACACACTTAGAAGTATTCTTAAGCTGTGCCTCAACGTATTATTTATGACAATTGGTTAATTCTTTTTAGAGATATGAATTTAACTAGCGAACCAGAGTCAACACATTCGACGTCTACGGACTCGTCTCCTTGAGACGGATAATTTTTTGCTTATACAATTGTTTTTTATAACCCCCCCCCCATCCCAAATTTATTTTTCATATTCATGAGAAAATGGAAGGTCTATGCGAATATATCATTTCAATTTATTTTGCATTTTAATTAGAAATTTTCAGATTAAAATTTGGTACAAAATCAAAACCAAGCTACTGGTTTTCGTCTACTGATGGCAGACCAAGCAAAAACTTCAGTAGGGTATTTCCCTGCGAGGTTAAATTTCAAATCTAATGGTTATTTAACATTCTCGGCACCTAAAAAAAAAAAAAGGAATAGAAAAGATAGAGTAGTGCGCGCATAAACTTTGCAGGAAAATTTTTGGAAATTCTAATTCCAACATTCGCGATTTTACAAAAAGTTTGCACCCTTCATTCTAATCCCCTAGTAAACTCTCGCGTTTTAAATAATCTTTCATCTGTATCGTCTATTTCCACATTTTGAAATACGAAAACTATAGCTTTCATGCATATATAACAATATCGCCCAATTTACGAATGAGTTCATAACGTTTTTGGGGTGGAGTGGAAGGAAATATCTTAAGCTAGCTATCAATATTTGGGGAAAAGTCTCCGCAGAGTAGAGAGACAGTAAAAACGAGATAAAGAGATTCAACACATTTTTCATTTTATTAAAAAATCAAACATATGAAACTCGCATTTCAAATTCACACAATTTATATAAAAAGTATTATCATTATTAAAAATATTTGGCTCGGTTAGCGCGTTGGCGGTCCGAGCCAAAGGTTCCTGGTTCGAGCCCAGGCTGCGGATATTTTCTTTCCTATTTTTCATTATTAAAAATATTTTATTCATTACAGGGTGTCTAGCAAAACGACTTCGTAAAATTCCCTGACTTCTACCGGTTGATCACGTAATTTTCCCTGACCATAAGCAGCAAAAAAAATCTAGCTTGATAGAATATTATTGATATTTTTCAAATTTTTCTTTCCTATTTCGCATTTTTTAGGCTGATTTTGTAAAATTCCCTGACATTTCCAGGTTACAGAAAATTCCTTGACTTTTCCAGATCTTCCCGGTCGCTAGTCACCCTGTTCATTACTTATTTGATTCATAAAATATTTCACCACTGCGATATGATTTAGTAATCTCATATACGCCTCTTAGGAAATCTATATAATATTCTGTCTGTAAAGAAATTGGACAGACTTGGAAACTTTCGAGTTTATTGCAGTTCGCAAGACAGAATTAAGACCTTAGTTGCATCTTATATTCATAAGATATAGACATAATTTCGTTTGTTTATTTATGTTTAATTTTATATATTAAAATCCGATTAATTTTGTTCGAGAGTTTTCAATGTGTAGGCTAGAAATCAGGAGGCTTCTGATTGGCTAGTTATTGGTATAACACCTGATTGTTTTTTTTTCCCTGGAGATAAAATAAACGAATAAAGTTTAGTTGTTTTAGTTTAACTGATTTAGGTCTACAATCAAGATTTCCTTCCTATTTGCAATTTGAAGATTCCTCCGTATAATCAAATAAAGTGGTAAGTACTTTTTTTGTTTGGTTCACTTATCCAGCGGATTTCAGTGCATCGTATTAAAATATGGAAATATCAGGATTTATGCTACAGGTTCAGATTCTACTGTAGATCTAATGAAAATTTTCACAAGCAAATTCTTTTTTGTATTTGGCTGTAAAGGGACGAGGAGGATGACAATAGGCGATTAAATACAATAACCTGTAGGATTCCTTATGCATGGTTGTCGTTATTTAACGCAAAAAAAAAACCAAACCAAAAACTTGAAAGCAGACACTTAAATTAGCAAATACGCTTAGCTAACATTTCAGTTAACTACTTATAACACAAATTTTGCATTGGATCTAAGTGAACTGCAATAAAGTCCATATTTGGCAATAGTTTAAATCTTATACTTGGTTGTTTCATCGTTTAGCGTAATTCATTTAGATTTTATTTTATAAAGGTTTAGATATCTAGAATTGAAAAATACGTGATTTAGACCATCGTCATAACCAAAGCCGACTAGATAGAGAGTCGGTCCTAACCGTCCGCTCGGGAAATTGGAATTGGGGCTTTCACAATTATGTAAAATCGCCTTTTCGCCATAGGGTTATTTCACCTTTATGCCAAGGATGTTCTTACAGCTTTTTTCAATTGAAAAAATTTAATTTTCAAAATGAAAAATGTGGTTTTCAAATGAGAAAATAAATAGACAAAAATTCATAAAATTTAAATCAAAGAAAAAATAATTTACATAATATAATTAAAAAAGCGTTCCGGGTTACCCCCCCCCCCCCACTCTCCCTTACCTTCTAGTGGCAATCATTAAGTACCGGAAGGTACTTTATGCTATCAGTGTTTTGAATTATTTACAAAATGGTTGTAATTGATACAATGGCATGTGCTGATAATGGTACCCATATGACGCTCTGAAATATTTTCAAAGATAAGATATGGCATGTTATACATCAAACAACCTGGGATGATGTGTCATGAATGAATATAACGTAAAATTAATGATAGTCGAAATTGGTTTAAAATGGATAAACTGGTTCAATGATTATCCATGTAGCTTTGAACTAGTTTGGATAATCATTAATTCTACGCTATATTCATTCATGACACATCATTCCAAGTTGTTTGATATAATACATGCCATATCTTATCTTTGATATTTGTTGAGTGTGTCAAGTGGGTAACATTAGAGCACTTGCATTGTATCAATTACAACTATTTTGTAAATAATTCAAAACACTGATAGCATAAAGTACCTTTCGGTACTTACTAATTGTCACTAGAGGGTAAGGGAGAGTGGGGGTGACGGGAACGCTTTTTGAATTTTATTATGTAAATTATTTTGTTTCTTTGATTTAAATTTTATGAATTTTTGTCTGTTTATTTTCTAATTTGAAAACCGCATTTTTTATTATGAAAATTACATTTTTTCATTTGAAAAGATTATTTTTCCAATTGAAAACTACATTTTACTAATTTCAAAAAGCTGTAATTTATGAACGTGATTTAATTTATCATTTTATTTACTAAAGAATATTTCTTATGAGGAGACAGATTTTGTAAGACTTCGAGGTTTATATTATTAAGTATTGAATGTTCAAATTAGTATTTTAAAATAATTTTCAATTTTTTCACTATAAGCAGGCGGCATATAGCCCTATTTGCTAAAAATAATTCGTGACGTGTCTTATTGGAAGTTTCTTTATGTGATTGAATCTAAATCACTCTGTCAATCAGTCGACGCTACGCATTCATCTCGTTTCGTTTAGTTACTCGGCCGTTTCGAAACATTCATACTATTCCCAGCCTTCTGATATAATACATTAACATGAAAACAACCTTTCTATTGCTGCGATTCATGATTATTTGATACTTTTTAAACAATTAAAGTACGAAAAAAAGCAGCAGATTGTAGACTTTATTGTAGGCGACGCGTGTCCGTAAGAAATTGATCAATGCGGGCTCTAATAAAGTCTGTCATATTGCATTTTAGACCTTTCTTATTCTTTATCTTACTTTGATTCCAACTGCAATTCCAAGATTTGTTAATTATTGGAATTATATGCTGTTATGTATTAAATATTGGAAGTTTTAAAAATGTCGAGCGCTATAATGCAATATAAACATTAATATAGTTGCCTCTACGTGGGGCCTATTTATTTTAAAGGAATTATCCAATAATAAAAATAAAATAAGAAGTTAAAGTGATAGTAATATATAAAATGGTAGGCGACGGCCTTTTTAGATTACGCCATTATTGTGAAGATGGGTTTCTTGTGGCAGACTGAGAGTAACTTAAATGAACAATGGATTAAACAATAGGTATAACAAAAGAAACAAAATGGTACATTGCGAGCTTATGCACAATTTAAAGATATTAAGTTAAAAACAAAAAATAGTTAATAAATGATTAACCAAAATGTGTAGATAGTGGAAATTCAAACAAAATTTAGACCATTTTTTTAAAAAATCAGATTGTTTAAGATGTATCACAATGGATCTATTTCAGAGAAGACTTATGCATTAAATAATTTTTTTGACTTGAGAATTTCAATATTTTCTACGAGGGAAATTCTACGAGTCTTTTTCAATTTTCAGGATCTTCATTGTGCTCCTCATTAGTAAGTATCTATGTTCTAATGTCCAGGGTATTTTGGGCGAAAATGGATAAACTAAAGAAAGAATAGTTTATGGTAGTTACAGTTTTTTATTTTAAACATCAGTTAATCTATATAAGAAAAAATAGTGTGGTCTTTTTAAGTTAATATAATTTGCCGGAATTTTATTTCGGGGATGGGGTGGGGGATGCAGCCCTCTCAGTCATGGTAATTTGGTATGTAACGGAGAGTATTCTTTGCATTACATATAGTATAGAAAGTCATGACAAAAATAAGGAGCGTAAACGATTTGGGATTAGGAGCATTGTGGTGTTGGGATCCTACTTAAGTAAAGTGGTTATACAATGGGGAAGTTGCATGAGATTATAAAATAATTTTTTCCGACAGCTTAAACCACTAAAACACGGGAATGGATATTTTTTTCCTAATTGTGCATAGCATGTGTTTTTTTTTAATTATTATTCTTAACCCGCAAAAAAAATGTTACGTCATAATTCAATACACAAAGCCAACTAGAAAGACAGGCAGGGTTGCCAGGTCCAAGCACTATTCGGTCGCCCAATTGAGGAACTTTAGTAGCCCAAAATCGCCCAATGCATGAAAATAGCCCATTTTCCCTGACTTTCCCTGATCATGTTTCATTTCCCTGACCATGTTTAATTTCCCTGACTTTCCAGAATGTGGGAATTCCGCAAATCTACATTATGTCTATGATGTAAGCTTCCACTATTACTGAACATTATGAAGATATAAATAAATCATACAATACAAATATTCGTAAATTACAAACTTTTATTCTTCAAAAAAATACAAATCAAAATCAAAGATTGAAAGACATCGCTATAAATTGAATTATTAAATCTTGTTAACATTTCATTAGTTGGGATGAAAGAATTGCAACATTTGTTTTCACTTTGAAGTTGTGTTCTTATTCTAATCATTGCGTCTAACAAAGGTAAGTCCATTCTATTTCGGAGAGGAGTTTTGATGTTATTCATGATGGAAAAGACTCTTTCGACGGATGCATTGCTGATAGGAAGAGTGAGAACTCTTAGTGCAAATGTTGCAATTTCTCGAAATGCATACTCATTTCCAGCATTTTTGTAATGGTACAATTCAGTCCAAAATTGCTGACAGTCATTTGGCACATTTTCACTAAAATATAAGGTCCAATCTTTAGTAATTATTGATCGCCACTGAGATTCAATCATGCTAATTTCTAAACCTTCCATGTTGATCAGTTTTAATGGCAATTCGCAAAATAGTTTTCTGCACTGACTAAGAATGAGTGCAGGAGGAAATTTTTTACCTTTTCATACATCACAAAATTACTAGGAAATCGTTGTAGAATTTCTGCACACAATGAACGTAAAAAGTTGAAACATCGCTCCTTTAAAATATCCTTATTAACACCTTTTCCACATTTATGCAGCTCAAGTAAAAATTCAAATCCTAAATCTACTTTGTTTAATGGCAAAAAGATTGATTCAAAATTTGAAACGTTTGTTTCTAACGAGACATGATTAGGATGTACAATTCTTTTTAATAACGATAAGGCCAAGCCAGTTTTTTTTGTTATTTGACAATAATTTCGCCCAAAAATCGTCACAAAATTCGCACAAAACAAATCGCCCAAAAATCGCAAATTTGAAATTTTAGTAGCCCAATTTAGTCGCAATCGCAAATTTGAAATTTTAGTCGCAATTTGAACAAAAAAGTAGCCCAATTTGCGATAAATCGCCCAGCCTGGCAACCCTGAAGACAGGCCGGGGCACTAAAAAGTCACATGACCAAAGTAGATCGAACAACAATCCAATCTTCTTAGATCTACTTTGGCCGTCCCCTGCCTGTCGTTTTCGTCGGCTACGTCAAGACTCGAGGGATACGAGAAAACAAGGCCTGGAAGCGGAAAAATCACCTGACCTTCGGGGTGCTATAGCAATAATCCAACCTTCACTGTCTCCATCTTGGATTTTAACAATCAGTGTATTTTTTTTTGTTTGTTGGAAACACTGATGGTTGAATTGTTGCTAGACCTATCTTTAGTGGTGTTGGATCAGGTGACTTTTTCAGTGCCAAAGTATCACAAGAGAAGAAAATAAATAGATGAAATCATAGGAGCGTACGAAATCTATATAAAACAGCCCTTCTTTTAGTTAGTCATTAAAATGTGACTGCCCAAATGTCTTATACCTAAATACGTTGAGTCAACCGAGTAGTTAAAAGCCGCTGGGACGAAGTGCCGAGTTGACTGAGCGACAAGGTGATTCTGGGATGCATTGAATATGACGAAAGGTGACTATGACCAAATAAAAGACGCCGAACTGATGTGCTCCCCTCTAACCTTCCTTAATCTCGGGAGTGGAATGTTATCTTTGATGACGTTGAGCATGGATCCTGTCAATACGATGAGCTCTTGTCACATGACAATTGGGTGTTAGTAGCTGTAATGCGATTTTTGTTTAGACGCTTCAGGCGAAAATAACTAACTTAAAAAGTACAACAATAAATGCAGAAGTGAAAAACGACGTTTGGTTCATTTAATTCACTTTCCAACTTCTGTTGAATTGTTGTCGTTTATATTCTAAATTATGCGATTTTCTTACTTTTTTTTACAGTTTACCGTTCAAATGGCAGAATTCGAGGAAAGTCCCAAGTGCAAAAAGTTTCGTAACGCAGTGAAGGATACGTGTGACAAAGCGAGTCAAAAGTTACATCTGAGCTGTGAAGATGAAGATCCTGGAGCTATTGAATTATCTCAATATCCCTTTATACCTAAGCGTCCTCCAGGTGTTAACCTACCTGATGTTTTTGCTTTGAATCAGGACATGCTTACTCCTCTTGATATATTACAGAAAATTTTTACTCAGGGACTACTCTCTGAATTATGCGAATATACCAACAGAAGTACATGGCAGTTGGAGAGGCCACCGTGGATAGACGAGCTTGGTCCCTGGCAGGATACCACATCAGAGGAAATGTACTACTTCATCGGCATTATAATCTTCATGGGGGCTGTGAAGCGCCATTGGCGACACGATAGGCTATTCAGAATTGACAATGTTGTAGAAAAGTTGTCGTTTCAAAGGTTTGAAGCGCTGTTGACGTATTTGCACATATTCACTCCAAATGAACAGGACACTGATTTACGTCTTATAAAAGCAAGGAACTATCTGAAGAGCATCAGTGAAAAGTTTCAAGCTCTTTACCAACCAGATCGCTCTGTTTCGTGTGTTAAGGCTTCGTTCTTGTCGCATCATTTATACTTCGACGATCCACACCGTATGAATCGGCCCTACCGCAACGTTAGATGTTTTGAATGTCATGAGTTCTCACATGAACCTATATGTTCTGATTATTCTCTTGGAGTATTGAATGATTCATCCGGTTATGCATGGAATGTTTCTGTCGACATGGCATCAAATGAGAATTGCTACGACATAGTAATGGACCTAACCTGGGAATTAAGACATCAAGGCTATAAGGTCTACATGCACGGATTCTTCCCAACATCTGACCTTCTACATGATCTGCATGAAAAGGGCACTTTAGCTTGTGGCATTACCAGTGACCGCTGTCTAACTACCATCCCTAAAGCCTTGCAACACACAGAGCTATGGGAAGACAAAGCAGAATTGGGTTGCATTCGCTGGATAAGGAACGGTTTGGTCCTTTATCAGCAGTGGAAAGATTTCGACGGAGTGAGTACTCTTGCTTCTTCTTTTCATAATGCTCAGGATCTAGTTTATAAAATTAACGACTTCGGCCCAGTGAATACACCAGCTGCATTTGACGATTATTCCACCTCAACGGGTGGTTCTACTCATGTAGATGATATGTTAAAAAGGTATGATACATTGCGCAGAAGCCTGTGTTGGTGGCAGTCATTGTTTGTGTACACTGTGGACATGGCTGTAAGGAATTCGTTCATCATTTATTGTTCGCTTCGGAATTCTCAAGGATTGCCCGAGTACAATTTTACACGTTTCAGAGGAGAGTTGATTAACCAGATATTTGATCTTAACGATGACTGATCAGTGCATTAAATTAATCAGACATTTTGCTCTTATATCTTTTGAATTTGGGTCAATAAATTTATTTCTTTACAAAGTTTTGTTTCATTTTGCTTTATCTTTACTTAGATTAGAAATCACGAAAATTTTCTGGGATACATGGTGATTAGAAGTTTCCGAATATCTGTTCTTTTGCATTGCAACCATGATCTCACGTAAACGACTGTGGTGTGAACCATATCCTATTGCTTTCATTACGCCATTTACTCTCCGAGAAAGTTCTTCCACCAGACTTCAGGCAGGGCGTTGATGAGATACAGATATCGGGTGATGTAGTCATCCCAGTCTGAATTGTATGGGCTCTGTGCATTTCTTCAACTCCTGTCTCCTCAAACCATTCCTACGCTCATCTTGCTGTGATTAGTTGGTATAGGAATGGCCCAATGTGAAACTGTTGCCACATTATTGGCAGTGCATATTGTCTCAAGGTAAAATTGCGGACTTCTGGTTTTTGCTAAACTGTAACAAGTTGGCTAATCCCAACCATGAAATTGAAACGGATACCATGATCCCCCCCTCCGAAAAGATTGAAAATATATTTGAAACTTAGTTAGTACTCACCAACAACAACAAGTGATTAAACAATGAGCGTGGATACAATAGCGCCCAACCGAGGCCTGTATGGCCAACGACCGACGAGTTAGGTCCCCGGAGGCACAAAGAAAAATACAATATAAATAATCAAACGCTAGGTCAAACAATCAAATAAAAATATAAATTAAGGTCAATTTTATAAAATTAGTATAAACAGAGAAAATAAATAACAAAAAAGAAAATTGAACATATACGGGAACTTAGAATAATATTAACAACTATTAGGATTTAGGATGTTAGAGAGAAGCAAAAATTTCAGCTTCTTTTTAAATAAATTGCAGGAGGGGAGGTTACGGATATTTTCCGGAATTAATGACCACCAATTTTACGCCGATATAAGAAACACACGGGCGATGAAAATTATTACATACTAAATAAAGGGATTCTAATTGAACTAGCAAAGTGGGTTGAGTAAGAGTGAAAATTAATATGTGAAATAATAGGCAACGAAGAAGACAACCGAACAGTGTAGTGTACCGGTATTCGTGTGGAACTTGAAGCATAGCTTCCATAATCTCACCCTTCATAATCATATTCCAAGGGAAATACACTGAACTAGAAAAGAAGCCTGGTGTACCCACGAAGGTCATCCAAAGTATGAAAGAAGAAAATTGCCTCCTCTTGGTGGAGGAAAATTTGATTGACGATTGTCTGAACTAGGAGTATATTATATAGTAAGCCACAAAAAAACGAAAAAAATTTATGAAACCCAGTAGTCTGGGAAGATGAAACCCACAAAATTGACATCAAGGATATGTCTTGGATTACGACGCCTTTTTCTATGTAGAGAATGTTTTAGAATGCCAGAGACCAGATCATTATCATAATAGGTAACATGGTTTTCATGAGCTCTTGAACATATTTTCCAACATGGGTAATACTGAAATCATTATGAATGGAGTAATTGCGAGCAATTCTCCTATCTAATTGTGCAATAGTCCTTAGGGTAATGTTCTGGAAAGTTTGGAGTTCCATCCATCTTGTCTTGCAAATTGTAGCCTAGACGGGCATGCCATACAGCAAGATGACACGAACAATCATTTTGTATAACAGTAGTTTGTTATCAACACTGAGGGCAATTAAGCTAAAATTTGCTTTTTTGGCCTTGTTCATCGCATAAGTCACATGTATATTCCATGATATTTTTGAATCAATAACAACGCCAAGGTATCTATAATTATCAACCCATTCCATATAACTTTAAGGAGTCAAGATTTCTCTTTTTCTTTGTCAATATTCAGTTTTAATCGCCACTTGCTAAACCAGATTTCACATTCTTTAAGGACTTTCTGCAAACATGATACAACAACACTAGGCTGGCGTGCCCATGTCTGTATAGCAGCATCACCCGCATAAAAATATAGCTTACAGTAAGAGATTTCAGGGAAGTCACGTATATAGTAATTGAACAGAATTGGCCCCAGCACTGATCCTTGTGGAACACCGCCATTTATCTCACAGGTATTAGATAATTCATCCCCAACTCTGGCCTGAAAAGACCTGTTGGACAGAAACGAGTGAACTAGACTAATTATATCATGTGGGAAACCATCAGTTATCATTTTATAAATAAGGCCTTCATGCCAGACCTGATCAAAGGCTTTATGAACATCTAAGAAGATGACGCCGCAATACATCGAAAGATTAAGGGGAGTGTTAACATCCGCTATAAGTCTCCAAACTTGGAGCTGGCAAGATTGTTCCGCCCGAAAACCAAATTGTTCTGCACGGATGAGATTATTGGTTGTGCAGAAATCTAAGAATCTTGTGAGAATTGTTCTCTCCAAGACTTTAGAAATAGAAGACAGTAAGCTGATGGGCCTGTAGGGTTTGCAGGATTTTGACCGGGTTACTTAGGACAACAGACTGTTTCCATGTATCCGGAAAGTAACAGTTATCCCAACAGTCGTTTATAATTTTAGTGATATCACCAGTTACATTTTGCGGTAAGTTTTTTAAGGATTGCTTTTAATAGTGTCTAATAGAAGTCTCTCAAAGCTAGTACTGTAGAGGCCTTGAGATCCGAGATGTTGTTTGGAAGCAGGTATAAACCTGAAACAGCTTGCTTAGACTGTGCACTAAATCTGTCACTAAGTTCATTCTGTAGATGATCTAGGAAGGGGATAAACACACTTCTTCTAAAATAAGTGACAGGGCTGCTGCCCTCGACGTTATTTCTCAAAGTTTGTGTTTTACATCTTCTCGGAATGCTTATTTGTACGTCTGCCTCCTTGGCCATAGACTCAACTTTCTCATAAAGAAGTTTGAATTCTTCTTCATCTCGCAACCTAATATCCTGTAAAATCATGATTACATTTCCGGTTTCTTCATAGGCAGTCAGAATATCTTGTGAAGAACCTTGTAGTAAGCGGCTCAAGAAAATTCAGAAATTAACTGTTTCGAACGCAACGATGAATTCGCTTGAGATAATCGACGTTAAAATTCCATTGGCTTCCGTGACAGCCTTTGCATCCCACTGTTTTTCTTCATTCAACGAAATACATTCCAAACAGTGTATAACTGGTCTATATAATTCCCTAAACTGCACCATGGCAGTATGCCTTTCAACCCGTCTGGTATCGCAGAGGAGCTTCACTTTGTTTATATTAATCTTTGATTCGTCTTGTTCTGTGTTGTTGTTAATGACTTCAACAAAACGTTCAAGACACCTCTGACGCTTAGGTGAATATTTAAAAAATATTCCTACAACTTTCACTTTACTCGGCATAATGTTGATTTCTGGTATGGAACAGGCTTTTGATAATTCCAAGTTTAAGTCGTGGCTGGAATAATGGTAATATAACGCACGAGGTGACACCTTTATTATTGGCTGCACACCCATTTATGCGTCCCGCCATGTTCCCAGCGCCATCATATGTTTGTGCACGACATTTTGTAATGTCAATCCCGATGTCTTGTAAACACGCTTGTATGTTTTTACTTAACGCCTCTCCTATAGACGCTTCGCAAGGAATAAATTCCACAAGTTTCTCTACAGGTTCGCCATTTAAAACATACCGAATTATGAGACCCAATTGCTCCCAATTACTAGCATCTGCCACTTCGTCGGCTTCCACACCAAAAAATTGGGATGGATGACTTCGCTACATCTCCTTAACTATTTCGCCTTGCATGTATTGCTTCACAATATACAAGAATTCATTTTGAATTGTTTTTGAAATGTATATTGCGTTTTCTTGCACGTTTCAAGATGATGTTTCAAAATTTCGTCACCTGCATCTACCCTAAAATCAAGCAAACAGCTAAAATTCCCGTGCGTTTTAGCAGTTAAGTTTTCTTCTGAAAGGGAGAAAAAGTCATCCCTGTGTCCTCTTAAAGCAAGTCCATTCCTTCCACAAAACTCCACACATTTTAGCACGGAAATCAGAATTTTTCTATTTTTTCGAATTTGTTCAGTAGTACTGTCATGAATCATGACGTCTACTCTGCCCTCCAGTTTATTCATAATAGCAATAAAGTTGTCTAAGCGGGACTGAGAAGCTAAGTGGTATTGCAAATTACTATGAATCTTCATGTCTTCCATTGCGTTTTTCCAGTTTGTATATGGTTCATCAATTAGATATTTTGCTCGGTTGCGTTGCCCAGGAACAGGAAACAGGACGCACGCGACGCAAAAAAAGTCCGTCCAATTCGACAGAATATGCAAGGAAATCGTAAGTATTAAACCATTTGTGGTTACAACTCCTTCTGTGATTTCGTTTATTCTCGACATAGACCTTCTGTGGAAACTTATAATTTTCTTTTGTTTTTCGTTCTATTATCACTTTAAATTTTGTTTCATCGGAGAGATTTTTACATCGAATAAAGTGACTAGTATCGATGTTGTTTCTGTTGTCATTACCTTCTGACATTGCAGTCGGCAGTGTAGCCTTGAGTTCATTGGAAGAATCCTGTTGTCCAGCAGCATCTCCGGAGGCTCCAAATCCCTCATCTTCCATGTTAATCCTTTTAAACCCAAACGCCAACAAAAGACAGGTTGTCGGATGTTCATTCGCCATTCATTAAAATTAATATTTAGCATTAAATAATGGGTCATTCAAAACACAGTTTAAGCATAAGACTGCGACGCAAGAAAAAAAATGCGCAGCGAGGCTATACCTGACAGATCGAGTCCACATGCGCGAGACAACGGCACGCTCAGAAGTGAAAATATTTGCGTGGCACGCTTTAAAATATAAAAGTAAGGGGAAATGTAAGATTATGGAACAAATGCTTTCATGCATTTTACTTTTCCTTTTAAAGTATTATTATTATTTTTTTTGTTTTCAAACGGGTGGGCCCCCGCCTAAATCCGCCTCTGTTATTCCTAATCATGGAAATCTCGATTCCGAATTCCCTAACGAACATTAGGGGCCCCGCTTCACTGCAGGTTTCTGGGATTGGCAAAGGTCAAGGCTTCATAGGTTTCTCTTCCGGGTCAAGGCCGTTACCATTGGCAACTCGCGCCAAAAATCTGTTCCGGTTTTAACAGCTCAGGCCACGGTATCATTGAAATATTCGGTAATTGATAATTAATCCACTAAACACTATCTAAAATCTTTTTTGACGACATATATGTTGTGTAAACTAACCATCAAATTTGTTGTTCCAATATTGGATACCGGTAAACGTTAGCCCTGATTCCTTCCCTGAAAAGATCTGTGATAGAAGTAAGTTTCGTTTCTTCACCATTTATTTTCCTTCTTCTAACGGTTGTTTAATTTTTAAAACAAATAACTGTTTACTTCTATGAAACAAATAACATGTATTGTGTAGGTAAAGCGTTTATAGAATACTAAATAGAATTTAGTGGTGGAGGTGGATTTCCCTATTGATGCATGTATTTTGTTTAATGTTTAAGATAGCTTGGATTTCAAGCATGAATTTTAAATAGATTATAATTTAAAGGTATCCAGATAAATACTTAGCATTTATTCCGATCTTCATTATAATGCCTCTAATCGACAATTTATTTCGAGTAGAGGTGTCAAAGCAACATAGAGGGGGTAAAAGTTGAGTAACTACAAATATTAAAACTCTAATAGCCAGGACCAGGACGAAACGTCTGACCGAAAACATGACTATGGCGTTAATTTAGTTTCTAGTAATTACAATTAGAAAAAGAGAAGGAAAAATTCCATGAAGTCACAAGACAGTCCAAGTGACCGACCTCCGACTCTCAGGTCGGGAATCCTTCTTACTCCCAAAACCATCAAATAAAATGATGAAAAATCATACTCAAAGAGGACTAAATACACTGTTTCATAATTACAATTAAAAAAAAAAGGAAAAATTTATTTATGGAAGTTCATAAAGACATAGACTATGTATAAAATGCCTGCGATAGCTCAATTGTTTAGAGCAGCGACCTACGAATGTTGTGACTCGAGTCCAGTTCGCGGAACTTTTTCTTCCCTTTGTCTAATTGTAATTCTGAATTGCTCAAAGGATTTTCTCCATTGTACCCCCTTCACTTTGAGCAGTTTCTAGTAATTTCGTAAATACGATAACGCATAGAATAGGGTATTTTATCAGTGATAACTTACTGTCATCTCTATACCATTTTTACAGAACCCGCGTCAAGATGTCATTAGAAAGCATTTCAGAAGAACAGACAGATATTGTAGACTACGGTGTACAAAATTTCACCGAGAGCAGTCTTTCCGACTTAGTGATGGGCATGCAGTCGATGAACATCCATGAAGACGAAATCGTTGCCGACTTTAAGAAATTTGGAGTTACAGAAGAAACTGAAGAGGCTATCAAAGAGTAAGAATACTTACCATAAAGTCTATTTATTCTGTTCGAATAGATGAAATTTCAAAAACTGTCTCCATTGTATAACCATATAAAATAAAATTATTAGACTTGGGTTTAGATTATTTTTAATCTCATAACATCTGTTTTATGTATGCACGCATTAATGTTACGATAGTCACTTGTTAAAAAGGACTAGGAACGACATATCGTAAAATTCAGAATAAAAAGTTACGGCCGGTTGCAACAGGGTCATTTAAATCTAACTCTCCCGGTTAAAATTTTTGGTATATGTGTATTTCAGTATACCAAGGCTCATACTAATTCAGGACTCGTTAAAACTTGCGGAAAATTTAACGAAATGTTAACACATTAGCAGCATACACTTTTAGTATGCACATTCCGTGTTATCCGTCACTAAAAAGTTGGTTATTCCGGATCGCTACACTCAAAGCTGACATCTTAAACCCGCTACTCCATAGAACTCGGGCTTAAAATGTGAGCTTACAGTGTAGCGGTCCGGATAACCGACAATTTCGTGACGGATAACGTGGAATGTGCATAAGAAATTATACTGAAAGTGTATGCTGCTAGTGTGTTAACATTTCGTTAAATTTTGTGTTTATTTTCCGCAAGTTTTAACGAATCCTGAATTAGTATGAGCCTTGGTATACTAAAATACACATATACCAAATTTTTTTACGTTGCACCAGACGTTTTATTTATATTATTTATTTTTTATTTAATTATTTATTTTATTCATTATAATTGGATCCAATACGACCATCCAGGGCCTGTATGGCCAGAGGCCGACGAGCTGGGTTCCTGGATGGACCCGGATTGATGATGGTCGCCCTTCCAGTGACTAGCCGTGCCTGGTGTTGCTTAACTTCACAGAACTTGTGTGCTCGGTGGAAGCTAGGGGTGGGCGATCCTGGATCGATGGGATCGAGCGTAGCGATGCCAAGCGATCTTAAGATCGTTTCGGTAGTTGACTTTCTGGCATGCTGTATTGCTATATGATTGGCTATAAGATAAACAAATTATTAAGTAGCGGAAGAATGAAGCTACTTATTGTTTTCACAATGTCCGTCCCTTCCATAATTTCCGCATTTTTTGAGGTAGAATGGCATTCCGAAACAGAAATATATTTTAAATTAATTGGATAAAGTAATTACCAAACAGATAAATGGGTAAGCTAAGTGACCAAATTATTTGGATAAGCTAATCGGAAAGCCATTTGAATAGCTCTTTGGATAAACCATTTGGACACTCTAATTATCAAACAGCTATTTGGATAAGGGATTTGAATATCTATTTGGATAAACAATTTGTAAAAGCTAATTATCAAACAGGTAAATCGATACGCTATTTGGATATTCTAGTTACCAAACAATTGAAACTAATCAGCCATGTTGGACCGAAAGTTAATTTGGAGCAAAACGAACCAATCACCGTCCTCGTTACTCAAATTACATCCAGTTAGCTGACTGAGACTTAACTAGGGTTGGTGCAACATTTCCCGGTTAAATGACTTGACCAATCGTTAACTAACTGAAGATTAGGCTCTTTTTAACTGACATTTTTGCAACCGGCCCTTTATAGTGATGCAACATCGATATTTATATCATATGATATTTGAAATTAAAACGTCGATATCATCGAGGAAAACACATCGATGTGCTAGAAATATCAATGTTTTTCTGTAATAGGATTTCATTAGATTATTCAATTGCAAAAAAACGATAAATGAATATTTCTGCAAATTCTTTTTTGAAATCGTATTTTCCCACAAAAAATAATTTTGGCACTTAGGTACCTTACTGTTCTAACCCCTTCAATTGCTACTGGTAAGAGACCTGGCGGGCCATGGCAGGCAGTTGACATCATGCAGGCATGCAATGCTCATGTTTACCGTGTGCGGTCTGGCGTTATCCTGCTGAAAGACTGCTCAGAAAGGGCAGTAATACGGGCTGCAGAATTTCTGTGACGTACCGTACTGCTGTCAGGGTGCTTGGATGGTGACTAAAGGCGTTCTGGTATCGTAGCTGATGGCACCCCAGACCATGATCCCGGGTGTTGGCCCACGATGGCGATACCGGATGCACAGTTCATTGGCATGTTCCAATGCTCTGTGCCACACCCGTCCGCGTCTGTCATCGGTATCGAAACAAAAGCGGGATTCGTCGCTGAAGACCACCGGGCACCATTCCTTTCGCCGGCCCACTCGTTCACAACACCATTGCAGTCGTATCGTGCGGTGCTCAGGTGTCAAAGGAAGACACAACAATGGACGTCTGGCAGACATTGACGCGGCGTGCTATTGTCGCCATTGACTCTGGAACAGTACCGGGAATAGTGATGTCGCGCAGTTGCCGCAGGATGATGGTTCTGTCCACTAGCGCTGTGCGCAGTATCCGCCTATCGATACGAGGTGACATGCTTCTCCGGGCCCTAGAGCCTGGTCTTCTGGCACGTGTGCCTTTATCTCGTCATTGCCCCCAACATCGGCCTACCGTTCGTGCGCGTCCTACGACACATGGACAGCAATCCGTCTGGTTGACCATCCAGCCTCGGAGAGGCCAATAATCCGACCTCGTTCAAAGTCTGTTAATTGCGTGAACGGTTGTCGTCGTCGTCGCGGCATTGAGACCGTTGTGCGGATTACAGTACTGTAGGTTCACGAGGCAGTTGCTTCCTCCCTGCTGCATGGAACGTCTCGCACAGGTGTCAACTTATGAGCCTATACAGACACTGTATCAACCCAAATGGTCATGTCCCGTGAGCATGCATCTAATCGTTTACTAGTCGGAGGTAGACAACCCCCCAATTAAATATGGATAAGATCGGATAACTCTTTGTTGGTGGGGCAATTTCATTGCAAAGCAGTGTATTAAAAAAAATACTTAAAAACTAACAGTGCACTAGACTTTCACCAGATGCAACATTTTTTACTAGATATAGTGAAAAATTTACTAACTTGGCAACACTGTCTAAAACAATCACTAAAAGAACTGCGGTTCAATTCGGATGCTGACGTAGAGGTTGCCGTTACGCAGTGGCTCTCCCAACAACCGTAGGAATATTACCAGATGGGAATCTGTAGATTAGCGCACCAATGGGACTCATGGAGATTTCTTTTAAATTCCCTGAATAAAAATTGCTTCCCAGCCTCTAAACAACGAACTAAATTGCTATTGAGGAATGCTCGTAGGTTATGCATGCTTTACATACAGAAATTCTACAGTGTGCTAGAGAAATTTCAATGAATAACACTGCACAGTTTTGACTTTTATTTGCTTCCTAAAAGAAATCACTGGTGATGAAAATGCTGGGTCATTTCCAAAGGTAATCATGCAATACTGATGGCTTTCATTTTCGCTACATTTTCACGATGGAAGCATTCTCCGTGTTTATCACTCACATTGCCCAGATGTCAAGGGGAAATCCAGGATAATAATACAGAAATTGTATTTTTAACAATTTATGATATTCGGGAATGTAATGTTCACATTTTAGTAAAGTTAGCAACATTATTTCGTAGAGAATGTTATCGACCGCAGAAATTGATGTGCGCCAATGCTTTTCCTCCTTTCCTTTAAAAAGTTTATTTATTAAAATGTCACTCTTTGTTAAGTAAGCGACCAAAAAAATTAATGGCACGGTACTCAACTTCAATTGAGTATGCAGAATCCACAATGGGTCTGAATTTAATAAATATAAAATAAAAATGAATGTTCATGCGACTAAACACATCAAAAATTGCATGATCTTGATCCTGTATGGATTTTGCTGAATGAACCTTTAACTTGAAGTTGAGCTCCGTGTCATTAATTTATTTATTCACTATATCATTAGAACGAGAGCCAATTAAAATTTCCATGATGAAGGAGCATTTTCATTATTGTCCAGTGTAACTTTTCATTTTTAATCAGATTTCAAAAGAGCTTTTTTTTATTTCTACAGCAGGCAAAATTGTGTGGGAGTAATGGACCCAGTGCCCGAATCCACTTCCATCGTTCCTACTGGATACAGTGATGCATACCCTGAAGCTATCGATGTGTGCAATCATCCGTTCTTACCTAAACGACCCCCAGGACTTCTAATTGGTTTCTTTAGCCCATCGTCGTCGTCGTCGGTGCTTACTCCTCTTCAGATTTTTCAGAAGTTTTTCCCTAGTGAGCTCATATCGGAGATATGTGAATACACAAACATAGGCTTATCCAGTGCACGTAAAACGGAAAGTGTTGAAAATGATCATGATATTGATGTTTGGAGCGACACCAACCCAGACGAAATGTACCGTTTCATTGGCATTTTGATGTATATGGGAATATACGTTTATCCAACTGCAGAAAAGTATTGGTCAAAGGACTCGAAATGCTCCACGGAAATAATACCCAAATGCATGTCCCTTGAGAGATTCGAAGCCATTTTGACTTATTTTCGTGTATTTAATCCGAATGTAGAGAATACTAATAAGCAGTTGTCGAAAGTCGAAAAATATTTAGCATATATTAATGCTAACTTTCAAGCTGTCTATCAGCCAGATTGCAATGTTTCGTGCATTAAATCCTCATTCGTGGAAGAAAAGCACGTTCGATCTCCTCACCACTTTTGCAATGTTTTCTGCACCGAATGTCAGCTTCAAGGCAGCGTGCATTGCTGTGAATATAGATTTTGGACGCTAAACGACTCATCTGGTTACACATGGAAACTGTGTGTGAAGGACAACGAGGAAGACGAAGCGTGTTACGAAGCTGTTATGGAGTTAACCAAAGAATTAAGAAATGAATGCTATAAGCTGTACATTTACGATTTCTTCCCTACCGCAGTGCTCTTGGACAGCCTCTACAATAACGGTATTCTGTCGTGCTCTGTTTATGCAAATGATTCCTCTCTCATTCCTCAGTCTTTACGTTCCACTTGGAATTGGGGCAACGCGGCAGAGCGCAATTCCGTACGTTGGATGAGAGAGGGTGTCATTCTCTACCAGCAGTGGAAGAGCTCATCCGTAGGAACAGTGGCATCCACTTTTCATGATTCGAAGCAAGGTTCGGAATCCTCGGAGAAAGTGAAGCCGGCTGCCTTTGTGGATTATCTCGAGTATTTGGATTGCCTTCATACAACAGATAAGATGATCAGAAGATACCTAGAATTAAGCATGTGTTTGAGTTGGTGGAAAATTTTGTTTATCTACAGTGTGGATTTGGCTATCAGGAACACTTCTATCGTTTATCAGTTGTTGGAAGAAACAAAGTCTGAGACGCATGAATTGGGGAAAAAGCCTAGATTCGTTGAATTAGATTTTATTGAAAATTTGATTACTGAGCTTTTGCTGTTTGGTCTAGATCCTGCTGAGACAGGTGACATAAGAGAGAAATCTCAGAAGAGAAAACGCAGTGATGACGATGACATACTTGCAGAATTCCAGATTATGTCGTGGTAAGCAACAGCATGTGCTTGGAAAAGAAAATTCCAATCCAATTTTACATTCCTCGCATGGAAAAGAAAATTTTATTCCTCACAATGAACAATTTTTATATATTATTTTAGTTCTATACATCATTTTTATATATATGAAAAATTAACAAAAATCTTACAAATCCCGATTTTTAAATTAAACTGCTGTATGATAACTTAAGTTTTCAACTTTTCTTAATCTATTTTAACCTCTTCATTATATTGTTTTGTTAATAAGCATTACAAAATGTCATTGTAATCTTTATCAGAGTGCACGTGTGAAATAAATTTTTTG
The DNA here is from genome assembly GCA_023313115.1 of Rhysida immarginata. Classification (NCBI taxonomy): domain Eukaryota; kingdom Metazoa; phylum Arthropoda; class Chilopoda; order Scolopendromorpha; family Scolopendridae; genus Rhysida; species Rhysida immarginata. Next base: position 1,658,586 of record JAHWFO010041953.1, on the reverse strand, counting down.
ATGAAAATTTTCGAATAATTTTTTACATTTTATAATAATTTTATAGTCTCTTGAATTACGCTTAGAATTAAACAGGATTATTATACAAGGTATGATCAAAGAATTCAGTGAAAATAAGTGTTGCACTGAAGAAGAACAAGAACAACAGGGCTTGGCACAGAAGTATTCGGTAACTGTCAAGAGAGTCAGCCACTTGAGATACCTTGGATCACTCGTGAATGAGAAGGGAACAGTGGGAAGAGAAGTTACTAATGCAACATTGACATTTAAAAACAGTTGTAGAAAACTCACCTACGTTTAGACAGTTTTGCGTTCACACTTAGAGTTGTAGAAGAGAGTTTGACAACTTGACCGCCCTTGCCCTGTTTGATATTCGCAATGAAGTCAAAGTCTGCCGTTTAGAGGTTGCCATCATGCTATACAGATCAGACAATTTATAACAACTCAGTTTCTGGTGTTGATCATTTACTCGTGTTTGGTAAAACGTCGAATAAATTTGACAAAACTTCGCTCCAAATGGGAGAATACAAGCAATCTGGAAGAATTGGAAGCATGTATTGTGTGACAGAAAAAAAGCCAATCTTAAATTGAAGGGCAAAGTGTGTTAAGAAATATAGTGAGGCTGCATGGGTTGGAAAAATTTTACTTGAAGAAGGGAGAAATGAACAGGAAGAGGGTAACAGAATTGGTTTGGTTTGGTTTGTTTGGTATTAACGTCCTTTTCAACTGCTATGGTCATTTCAGGACGGTGTTACAGGGGCCGCAAATTTTGCCTCGCAAGGGTTCTTTAACGTGCAGCCGGCAAACGGCTACACGGGAACAACGGCTTTACTTCCCTTCCGACGGAAGTGCGTGATCTCAGGATTTTTCCCCTGAAAAAATCCTCATCGTCCTCGGCTGGGGTCGAACTCGCGTCCTCGCGCATCAGAGGCGATCACGCAATCACTGAGCCACCAGAGCCAATGGTAACAGAATTACGGATGAGATGTGCCATCTGTTATTATAATGAATTTTTGTTTATTCAAATATCCACTGTATTTTTTGATCACGTCGTAAATGATTCATCATGTTTTGAAGTTCTATAACTTCCAAGCTATGGATCGCACATGTTCGTGTTAATCGCGTAACGAAAGAGAAAATTGAATTTATGCAATTCACGAGGGCTGTAACCTGTATCACTTAATTAAACGTTGTGGTCGACTTTACTCCTTTTATTTTCTTCTTTAGGCACAAAGAAACTATTTACTGAACTCCGGGATGCCTCCGGGACCGTATTACCGATGTGACTCGATGTCGTCGACTATACTATCGCATGAACATCTAGCCTTTGTAGTGTTATGAAAAAAATTTGACAATTTTCACTTCATGTAGCACTGATTGTTTTATGTGCAATACTTTGCGAAACAGCTTTTAAAACCCGATGAAGCATTTGTAATAACCCTGTCTATTAACATTTTCGGAAAAATATTGAGTTGTTATATAATAATTGGCCGACTCTGATGAAAAAAAAAAAAAACAATAGACGATTAAATATAGAGTGTCCACAAAAAAATGTCGCTGGTTTAGTTCGGTGTATCTCCGCGATACGAGGGGCGTTCAAATTTGACCTGGACTTTATCTTTTGTAAATTTCATTGTGTAAAAACCTAAACTTTCATTGTTGGGATGACATCTACCGCCTGTCATGCAAATGCAGCACCACTATTCCGGTTTCCATGACAATCGAATTTTAGTTTAAATAAAATGGCGGACAGCTATGCGTCGACCAAAGTGGAACAACGAATAATCATAAAGTTTCTCCACAACGAAGGTGTGAAAGCATCTGAAATTCATCAGACTTCAAAGACAGCTCATCGAGTCATGTTTGTCTCGACCATCCGTCTTTGGTTGGTGCCAAAAGTTTGAAAAAGGGCGAGAATCCACCGGCAGTGAACATCATAAGGCAAGGCCAACAACTGTTGTCAATGATGGCATAATCGCACGAAGAAATGAAATATAAAGGACAACAGGCGGATTCATGTCCGAGAATTGGCTTCAATACTAAACATCAGCACTGGCCGTGTGGAGACCATCATCTACGATAAGCTGAAATTCAACAAGATCTGTGCCAGATGGGTCCCTAAGCAACTCTCTGAGGATCATGAAACCACCCGGGTGGAAATCTGTTCCATGCTGCTGCAGCGATATGACAGGGAAGGTGACGGTTTCCTTAGCTAGTGAAAGGGGTCGAAAGCTGAAGAACTCAATGAATATGAACTGGCATACGAAGTATCGTAAACCGAGGCACGTTCTTGACATCAATTTTGAAGATATTAGCAACGTCTCTTTCCCAGACTACTGGAAGATGTGATAATCTTATTTCTCCTTGTATTTTTTTTATTTGTTTTTTTGTTTCTGACAATCGCCAATCTTATTTTCTTTTTTGTATAATATGGAAGACCGCTTGGGTTGGCTTCTTGACTACCTCAGTGTATTTCATTTGGAGTTTATTCTGGTTAGATGAGCTTGTGAAAGCGCTGCTTTCATCCCATCCTATCAAATGTACACTTCACTGTTCGATTGTCGTATCCTGGTATATGAAATGCATATCCGGTATTTCTTTTTTCCTCCTTGTGGATAAGAAGTTTTCCCTTTTTGGTTGCACAGTATTTGCTTATTTTTGCTTGGGGGAAATAGGTTAATGATTATGAACGAATACATTTTTGGATTTCTCTTTAGTAGGGTCTATCAAAAATAATTGCGCACCTCCTGACAGCAGATTAATAGATTCATGCGTTGCTGGACGCTGTTCTACCGTGATTAACTACTAATGGTTGTTCGTGGTAACATGAATTCACAGTGATACTGTGCTATTCTGGACAGTGAAGTGCTCTCAACACTATGGCGTTAAATATCCCGATTACTTCCAAGATGACAATGCCAAGTGTCATGTTCTGCTGCTATCAAGCTTTGGTATCGAGAGAACGTTGTCAACGCTTGGGTTGGCTTACATAGATCCTCGACCTCCATTGAACATCTTTGAGACAACTTGTAATGGCGGATAAGGTCTCGGGAGCAGCGAGCAGTATCCAGCTGTGTGAGATTTTGCACGAGGATTGGCGGAAAATTCCAATCAGGGTGGCGGCATTGATGCCTCAAGAAGTGAAGTCACCAGGTTTCAAAGTTCAAAAATCCCCAAAAAACATTTTGTGTAGTGCCCAATTTCTTGATGGATTATACAGGGCCAAGTCAAAATGATGGACCCGATTTCAGAAGTTTACTCTGGGAAATCTATTGAACATATGGTATTGTGAGGCCTGTGCTACGAAGGTAATCGTTCAAAGTTTACTTCAACAAATCACATCACAAGTGTTCTATGTGAGCGCCTTGCGTAACCTGACATACATCAAGCCGCCAAACATTTCGGAGTATGTCGCGACAGTAATGAACGTATCGTAATGTGAGAACGTGTGCTTCTAAAGGTTAACTTTCACAGTTTAATTTCCACGCAATGTTTTCACTGCAGCCATTGCTGATATTGACCGCGGCATGTTCAATAGATTTCACAGAATAAACTTCTGAAATCAGATCCATCAGTTTGACTTGCCTTGTGTTTAACGGTTCTATCCTGAGTTGAGGGCATTATGATTAAGAAAAACAAGAAACCAGCAAGCAAATTTTAGACAAAACTAGTAAGATAATTTTATGTTAAATCTCTTTGCATTTCAAATGAGGGGCTACTTATTCTTTTGGAAGCTAATTCTATTTGAACTGGTTCGCAAAGAGAAATCTAGTAAATATTTCTTTAGTTAATAAATACAACTGAGAAATTAAATAATAATTAACAAGCAACAAAATAATAAATATATAAGTATAATCAAAATAAAATTAAAAAATCAAATAAAGAGCTGACGTTTTTTTAATTTTATTTTGATTATACTTATATATTTATTATTTTGTTGCTTGTTAATTATTATTTAATTTCTCAGTTGTATTTATTAACTATTTGCATTCCAGGGTTGTTGTGTCTCGTCCTTTTCTCTTATAAATTATCCAAATATTTCTTTAGCAATTCATACTCTCTAAGATGAAACGTCGGGGCACAACATGTATTAATGATGAAAAGAGTTCGTTTCTCAGTCTGTTTCTAAAATGGATTAAATATGCAGAAAAATAGCTCCAGGAAGATGTGTGCTTTTATTCTACATTAATATTCCGCCGAATCTGATATCAGAAAGAAAATATTTCTGTAACATTACAGTACTTTGTTAAGCCAACGATAGAATAACGAATATCTGATGATGTTAATAATTATTACAGTATATTTTAAAATAATTATGAGGGATTTTAGCACACGGTAAAAGCGCCAATAAAAGAGCGCAAACATTCAAATTCATTGCTCTTATGTGGAATACATCTTAACCTTATCATGGCACTCTTTTCACAAACAATGGAGGCTGAGCCTTATCTTCTTTTTACTGGCTCAACTCCAGCTTTCCGTCAGCATCTCCCGTCGTTTCGAATTTAAAGTAAACACGTTCATTGCATATACAAGAAGACAGGGTTCCAGCGCAAACATACGCTCTTATAAAACCCAAAGAAAAAATAAGTTGTTTGCATTATTATTATTACTGGTATATAAACCATATATAGTCAAAATTATTATACAAAATGAAGCAAAGCTTTGTCATAAGTAAAAACAAACAAAAAAGTCACGTACAAATGGGATGAGAAAAGACGAGGACAATTTTTATTTGCAAACCAGTGCGGAGTCATTGTTTTTTTATGATTCTGTGATATTCAGCGTCTGGCGCATCAAGAATTCTCATTTTCTGGGGCGGGGGATCTAAATTCTAGTCTATTCCCGACGTTAAAGATTATGAGGGGAAAATTAAGCTCCGGAGACTGTTGCAGCAAACCGCCCCTTGGTTGTCCCGTTTATGCTGGATGTATAGCGCATCAAAGGGTTTTGATATTGCAAAAAATATGAAATGTAAAGTAGCACTTCCCAAGTAGAAATTCACTCCGAGCGAAACAATGATAATTTTGCACTAACAATAACAATTGGTTGCGCAGTCGGAGAATGTTTTAATCATGGGAATAGCTCTGAGAAATATTGTTATGCAGTATTCTTGTAAGAATAGGATGCTTCTGCCATGAAACAATGTATGTCTCACATGCAACCAATAATATTCTTATTTTGATATTATGCCAAAGCAGTTGTCACTGTAACAAAATTGATTTTTTCCTTTAATTTTTCATAGGATTTTCATCTTAACGGGGTTCTTGATACATTTATAAAATATCACAAAAATTTATAACTATAAATTATGTATCGAAAATTTATAAATAGAGGCTTGTCCGGAAAGTAAGTACCGTTTTGGAAAAAACATATAAAAACATTTTTTTTCAAAACAAAATTTATTTTTACATGAAAGAGCATTTCTTAAACTATTTTTCTACATAGTTGCCACCGTTGTTTAGACATTTGTCGTAGAGGGAAGCCAACTTTTCTATACGCTCTTCATAGAAGGATACTGCCAGTGAAGACAGCCACTGATGAACACCGATTTTTACGTCGTCATCGCTGTCGAAGCGCCTTCCTCCAAAATCACGTTTCAATTTCAAGAACAAGTGGTATTCAGAAGGTGCGGGATCGGGACTGTACGGCGGTGATCGAACTGCTCCCAACCGGTGTTCATCAGTGGTTGTCTTCACTGGCGCATCTTTCTATGAAGAGCGTATAGAAAAGTTGGTTTCCCTCTACGACAAATGTCTAAACAACGGTGGCAACTATGTAGATAAATAGTTTAAGAAATGCTCTTTCATGTAAAAATAAATTTTGTTTTGAAAAAAAAAATGCTTTTATGTGACACGCCTCGTATAAATTATGTACTTAAATATACGTTATCTTATGTGACTTTTTAATATTTTTGTCGATTAGAGTTTAACCAATTGGCCTAACAATTTTGTAAAACAAACTCCGCTCCGAAATCTTAAATAAACTTCGATGATTCTAATCGTTCCTATAGTTAAACTTATTTTATTTATGAGACCATTTGTTCCGGTATTGTAATACTTCAAACCGTATGCGATAATGAACTTTACTAGCAGGCTAATTATAAGGTATTCCGATTCAATGGATAATGAATGGACTTTAAATAATAAATCTTTGTCGAGCACATCGCTTTTGGTAATTACACTTAAAACTTCTGAAATCCTTTTACATAATTAAGGATAATAATAGAACTTAATTTCGATTGAATCTTGAATTAATCGAGTCTTTTTAACGGATACTCAATTGTTTTAAAATTTAAAGTTGGATTAGACTATGTTTAGTATATTAATATATATATATTTTTTTTTAGATTTTGTATTGAACCTATTTTTATGAGAGATGTTTTCAATAAGTAATGCAGCACATTCCTCCTCCTTCCCATCTCATTCAGGGTTTGTTTTATTGTAGTTTTGAATACACGACATTGGTCAGCAACTGTTTGGATACACAAACCTATTTTCTTTTTCACATACAGGTATTGGACATTGAAACTGAAACACCTGGTAGAAATCCAAAAACTTTATTTAATAAGGTGTTGGGGCACCGTGGGCAGCCAGCACAGCAGCAACACGTCTTGGGAAGGATCGGTAGAGGTCCTTCACAGTTTGCACCCCAAACCATTACTGATCCACCTCCGTGTTTGACTGTGGCTGCCAAGCAGTCTGGGTTGTAGGCATCAGAGGGGCTCCTCCAGACGAATACCCTCCCTGTTGTTTGGAAGACAGTGTAGCTGGACTCATCCGAGAATATGACGCGTTTGAGGTCATCCAACGTCCAGGTTTTATGCGTTCGGTACCACTGAACCCGCTTGGAGGCATTTGTACTACTGATGAAAGGCTTCGGTATAGCAACCCTGCCATGGATGTTGGATTTATGCAGATAACGACGGATTGTGTTCGTGCACACAGGTTCCTGGAGGTGTGTATTCGTTTCTGCGGTGATTTCTGCTGCGGTGGTTTTCCGCTTTCGTGCAACAATCCTGGTCAATGTCCTGACGTCTCTTTCCGACAACTTCCGTTTTCTCCTGCAGTTGCTCCTCCTGGACGTGGTTCGTCCTTCCTGTTCATATGCACACATCACCCTGGATACTATAGCACGTGAGACATCACAAAGTGTGGCAGTTTTGGACACAGATGCACCTGCTAGACGCGCGCCAACAATCTGCCCTCTTTTGAAGTCGGATATGTCTCCCATTATAGCGCTCTGCACAGACAATTTGAAGCTTACTATCGAACTTTTCTACTGGAGTGACTACCAAGAACTCTGACACGTAATTCATTGATATGCATACGATTAATTACCTAGCAGAAGGTTCTATTCAGCCCTGGGGGTATCCAGTGCTATTTGCGAATGTGTTTCAGTTTCAATGTCCAATACCTGTATATTCCTTGCAAATCGTTCGCCTAACACTGCTTTTATTTACTCCATACAAGAATTTTAAAGGCAAATTCTTTGTCACATACAATTTTGTTTAAAACGAAAGAGGAAGGTATCAATAATCACTTAGCATATATAAAAAAAATTTCTTGGTTGGATATATACAATGTAGTTGAGTAGACCTATCCAGTAGATGGAAAAGAAGAGAAGAGATCATCGCCCGGTAAAGAAGAGACAAATAAATCCACAATTTGTTCTCTTGGTTGGTTCATTATGTTTATAGGCACGTCAACAGCTAGGTCATTTTACACTCTTTCACGTGACTAATATCTACACAGTCAAGAGAATTCAACATTACTATTATCTTGTATACATTCCGGGGACAAACAGAAATCCATGGCGACGGCGGAATTCGAACCCGCGACCCGACGGATTCGAGAACCGGAGAATCTAAGGTTCTAGCGCTCTCGGCCACCGGTCCGGTTATATCTGTGCTGTGCGTTCGTCTACTGCATCTTATCCGAAAACCATACATATTTTTCGGATCAGTTAAAAACATATAGCCTACAGTCTTATAGTTAACATGGTCTAAAGTCCTTTGAAAATTACATAAATTTTGATTATTTGTGCGTGATTCTAACTGATACGGTTGCGTTAAATCGTTATTTTCTGTTAAACATTAGAGATCTAAAATGTAAATTTTTCGACAAAATTCCCAACTTGAGAACTAGTCCCGGTACTAATCAGCTCATGTGAACATGTAGCATAATGCTTCCGTGTTTATATGGCTGGAGCGTCGGTGCGATTACAGGGTTCCCACACTCTGGAAAGTCAGGGAAATGAAACGTGGTTAGGGAAGAAGGGCTATTTTCATGCATTTGTCAGGGAAATGAGACTCTTCCTGGGAAAAGTCAGGGAAATAGTTTTACTGGAGTCATCTATACTTACATTTATATGTCCAGTTACGGACCAGGAGGCAAAAATTATTGAACAAGCCTCGTAATACTGATACTAATACTAATTTTATATAATGTGACAAATAATAATAATAATAATAAAATTGTGTCTGAAAAGCTGTTGCAGCGACATGTTTTTTTTTATTTTTAAATACGATTTGGTCAGGGAAATGAGACCGTCGATGTCAGGGATAGTCAGGGAAATGAGATACAGATTTTCTGTGGGAATCCTGGATTAGCCGAAGGTTCCAGGTGCGAACCATAGGTTGTGAAATTTTCTTTTCTAATTTTATTTCATTTATCAAAATTTTGTTGATAAAGCCAGAAAGATTCTTAATTTTAAATTAATAAGTAATTTTAATTTTAACGAATCACATTTTACACTTGTTAAGTAGTCGATGTCGTAATATCACATACTCCGTCGAATTGTGTCGACGGTAACTGCGCAACTTTGAAAATTCTGCTGGTCTCGATGCCATCCGCTTAAAAATATTATTGAAATCTCAATTTAGGTTTTAAATCTTGTGTCCTTTCGAACTAAATTAGAAATAATGATTTACTGATTACTCAGTATGACGCAGTGGCATAGCGAAGGTAAGTGGCACCTGGGGCATGGTATTCACTTTTCGCCCCATCTTCTTATATTTTGTCTTCGCGTTACCCCCTCGTAAGGGTATCAAGATTCGCCCCGGGACATCACTCCCTCACCCCGTCGCTACGGCACTACTATGAAATTGTTATATAGATAATTTACATATTGTTACCGAAAGCTTCTAACGACTCATCAGGTTTGGTTACCAGTAGCGCCATCTATAATTAATGCCAAATGAGGCGTTTATGTTAAGAAAGATAACGGTAGGTTGGTAAATATTTTTTTGAAAGTTGGATGTTTTGTCGTTTAGACTATGTGTTTTGTATCGTATTTAAATTGCCTCATTTGCGCTAGTCGTTTGCATATTTTGTAGCGTACACCGGGATCTCGCAATGGGCGATGCCAAGGAAGATTGAGTGAGGATTTATCGGGGAGAAATGAGTATGTTCCTCGTTTAATATTTTTAATTGCAGATTATTTTAAAAGAGTATTTATTGTGTGGTATATAAATTTCTAGATTAACTTATACTATCTGCACTATGACTGATTACGCGACTAAAAGAAGTGAATTTTTTTAAAGACTGGAGGACTGTACCCTCCCCCCCTCCCCTCTTACCAAGTGATATACCCCTTTTATTTTTTACAGTAAATGGCCAATAGGTAATGGTTAACTTATAAAATAATTTCACTTCCCTTGGTCGCGTGATTGTGCAGGTAGTACAAATTAACTAATTTCTGTATATTGACTAAACATCACTCACCTCGAAAATATTGTCATGAGTCTTGGAAGAGTTCAAGTAACAATCGATAAGTCCAATCTAGTAAAGAATAAGCGAGGTAAGTTGTTGTTGTCTTCTTTGATTCTTTCTGAAGAAAATTACAACATTGGGCGTTTTCATAATAAAAGCTTAAAATTCCGGACAGCAAAATATATTTCAACAGTATGCAATGGAGAATGGAGCAGTTCTACGGATGAATGGTTTAAGCTTTGATTTCCGGCATTGTACGCAGTTCCGGAATTAGATATTACCTACGTGATCCAATTACCTGGAGAATATCTTTACAGTATATCAGTTATTTTAAAATTATTTTAGAAGAACTGCCACTGTAACGTAATGTTTTTTTTTGTATTTTTCAATTCACCTTAACGGGATTCCCGTAATATGATATTTATAAAATGCAACGAAAATTGTTAATCAATGATTAAATGTGCATTTTTTATGTAGCTCTTTAATATGCTTCGTCGATTAATGTTTAACAATTTGGACTAAGTCTTAAATAGACTTCGATGATTCTATTAATTGTTAAAGTTAATTGATTCCGAAATCTTAACTAAACAGGCGTTCCTCTCATTATAAGAGCACTTGTTCCATTATTGTACTAATTCACTTATTGATGAATGCCACAATGAGCTTTCTTATTTTGCTAATTATAAGTATTCCAAATCAGTGAATAATTGTTGACTTAATAAATCTTTGGCAAGCTCTTCTCATTGATATTTGCATTTAAGCTTAATAATTACCTCCTTTGGTAATTGCATTTAAAACTTCTGAAATCCTTATACATAATTGAGGATAATGATGGAATTTAATTTCGATTGTTCCTTGAACTAATGAGTCTTTTCAACAGACTTATATCCAACTGTTTTAAAATTTAAGTTGCTAATATTTAAATCCCATGTCATTGAAACAGGAGTCTGTTTAATATACTAATATCGTTTTTAAATATTATGCACTGAAGCTACAGTAGAGTCCTGATTATCCAAAATTCGCTTAACGGATGGTCCGTTTATCCAATACGGTAGCTACCACAAGAATATTAAATAATTTTTGACGATCGTAAAAATATTCTAAATGCCGCGTTGCTTTGTCCCGTTAAGAAATTATTCAAATAATCGTGAAAGAAGTAAATTAAGATGGCGTATTTAGCTGCACGAAAGCATAAGTCAGCTAGCAAGCAAACTTGAATAACGAGTTTTTTTTATATGTGCCTAGGTACAAGGATTTTTTCAATTATACTCGTATTTTATAAATCTGTTCTTCTCTATGATGTGACATTTAGTAACGTAAATGCGTACTTTTGAAATGCCCTGATTTCATTACAAGGAAGTATTTATTGCGTACTTTGGTAATTATACAGCAATTATATGTTCTATATTGTATATCGAATTTTGTAGATAAAAATGACAAGAGTGCAACATAAGCTCCTTTCGTGACACGGAGATTGTCCAGCCTATATTCGATGTCAGTACTGGTTTGCTGCGACGTGATAGTCCAAACAAGATGCGGTTCTCATTTCATCGTCCAGTGCTTTTGAGAGGGGGAATATTATGCGTTTTCTTTGTGCAGAAGGACTGAAACCAGTCGATATCCATAAGGAAATTGTGTCGGTGTACGGAGGTGATATCGTGCTGCTTGAAACAGTACAACGTTGGTGCAAAGCTTTTAAAGAAGGACGAGAGGACCTGCTGGACGAGCATCACTCTGGTCGGCCACGGGAATTCATGACTGACAGCAACCGGCGGATTACCGTGAGAAAAATTGGACGTTGGACATTTCATATGGGACGGCGTACAGCATTGTTCACGAGCAGCTCGGCTTTCACAAAGTGTCAGGCAGGTGGGTGTCACGACACTTGACACCGTACATCAAGGTGCTCGCTTCGATGCTTGTTTGCTGCATCTCATCCGATACCAGGAGGAGGGTCAGGATTTTTTGGATCGAATCATCACAGGCGATGAATCATGGGGCCACCATTTCACGCCCGAAACCAAGATGAAATAGGCCGTTTGGAAACACACCTCATCTCTACAACGAAAAAGTTCAAAACTGTGCCATCAGCCGGCAAGGTCATGTCGACATGTTTTTGAGATTGCCGTGGTCCGATGCTGCTTGAGTTTCTTCCACCGCATACCACTGTCAATTCCGAACGCTACAGAGGCACATTGAGGAATCTTCGAGTGGCCATACGCAGGAAAAGACCTAACTTGGCAATGGAGGACATCGTGCTGCACCACGACAATGCACGTCCCCACACAGCGAAACGGGTCACTGACCTGTTGCGGCGATGGAACTGGAAAACACTTCTTCATCTTCCATACCGCCCGGACCTCGCTCCCAGTGACTACCATATCTTCGGACCGTTGAAGAAGTCACTGACCGGTCAACATTTCCGTGACGACGACGAGGTGAAATCGGCAGTTCGCAACTGGTTCCACACTCAATCGGACGATTTTTATCGACAGGGCGTGGAAAAACGTGTCCACTGCTGGGATCATTGCCTCAATCGGCTTGGAGATTATGTGGAAAAATAAAAGTTGAATTGTTCTATCGAATGTACATGGGTTTATTTTCTTCCTGGTCACGATTTTAGAGAAAATAAAATACGCGACATTACTTTTTGATCATCTCTCGTGTTTGGATGCATGTATATTCCTTGGAAATCTATGAATGCCATCTAGATGTCAAAGCCTGCATGCCCTCACTGTACCAGTCGGCACATGTGTCTCTCATTCATGATCTTCCGATGACTAAAGTCAGTTCGCCCAACGATTAACAGTGCTTTTATCCACTACTATTTCTCCATGGTAGCATCTCTAAAAATTTTTTAATTCGAACTCAAAACTAATAAAATATACGAAAAACTTTCACTCCCTCCGCCTTGCCAGGCCTACTACAAAAAATAATAGTAATATGCCTTGCTCCTTGCGATAAAGAAGGATGCCATGTTTTAGGTCCTTTCGAACGTCACAGAGTTAAATAGGCGCGAAGGAACTTCGGAATCGTGAATTGCAGTGCTGAAGCTTCTATCATTTTGTGTTTCTGTAAGGTTACCCGGTTTTCGAAATGAAAAAGTAAGCATACTCTGATGCTTTGGCCGGAAGTTAGCGTTACTTGAGCAGAAATGTCAGGGTTTGCGATGGTATCATTTTCATTCCATTACTCCTCTTTTTAATCACTCATGGGGTCCATTTTGAAAGGTGATTGTTTTGTTGCCCCTGGCGGAAGTCGATGAAATATTTGAGGTAATGCGGAAATGTTAAAAGATATTTTATTTTTCTAATAAAAATTGGAAGAGGAAAAATAACGTGTTACATTACTTAATGAACGCCCCTCGTAAAATATAAAAAAAAAATATGATTTATATATTTTAGTAATAGCTTTTACCGCATATTGCTAATTAATATTATTTTAATTTATTAATTTAAGAAACCGCGTGACAATGTAAATTGTTTGTCTTTTTTAAAATTTTTTCTCTCTCTCCCGTTCTGTTTTTAATGACCGTAACATAATTCCCCATGTATTGGGTGACTTGTCTCTCGTGGTTTGCGTTTTGCCTTGAACACGAATTTTTCATTCACAAATCAAATTTTCTATTAAGAAGTTTTTTTGTTCCTATTTTCTGCATGTGCTTCGTAGCAATATGAAGAGTGATGGTTACCGAAGGATTTCGTGTTAGCTTTTACAATCGGATACCGACTCTTAGAATCTGCTTGTTTAAATGCAAAGAGGGATTTTTCAACCGAATTTTCCCTACCCCCATCCTCTCGTATCTCTAGCGCCATATTAATGGAAACACGCTAAACTTCCCATTCATTACTATAATGAATCATTTACATTTTTCTAAAAGCGTTAAGTTTTGTACAACCATCGCATTCAAAGGGAACGCCATGCAAATTTGCATAATTATTATAAAGCGGGGGGCGAGGTAAATCCACGGAGAAAGCCGAGACGGATCAATGAGGCTGGAACGGCATTAAAAATAGCCTGGAAAAATTATCTTACACTTTATTAAGAAGTAATTGATAATGGGTAAACGCATGAGGAAGGAGTATTTCTTTCCCTTGCAGGCGATAATTTTCAATTTGTGTAGACGTTTAGGTTAATAGAGATTACTGGAAAGGGAAAGCTAGGGTGACGATGCCTGCAAATAATCTCAACCAATCCTCGTCCCCATTCCGTGTAAATTTCGAACGATTTTTCTTCCTTTGTTTTTCTCGCGCTCTTCTTTTTTTCTTTCACTCGGGATATATAGGGGTTCGTGGAGGATCCAGAGCTTGACGATAAATAAAGTCCGTAATCTGAGGGAAGAACGGAGACTGAGGATTCCTCCCACCCCCATAAGCCCTGTGGGTGCCCTTTGCTGGACTGCCGTAATCCCAAGGTTAATTGACGGCTAAGCTCTGAGATTAAAGATTTTACTACAAATGAAATTCATGCCCCCTACCCCTAAAAAATAAACCCAAACAAACCCTCTTTCATTTCAATATGTTTTTTTTTGTTTTTCACAGAAATAAAACAGTTTTTAGAGCTTCTTAAGAGGAAGTTTGAACTTTGTTTTAACGATAGAATAGGCTTCTCCTATACAATTTTCACACCCACTTTCACATGCTTGCAGCCTAAAGTAATATTTTTTCTCATATTTGTTATGTTTTTAAAATAACAATTTAGAATTGTAAATGAAGAATCCTGGAAAGCGCTGATTGAGAAAAGATTTCTGCTTAATAAGAAATTAAAATTAGAAATTAATTTAGTGCACAGGATGGTCCAAATGTTCCAGTAGAGCCATTTATTCCCAAAACCAACGGGAACATTTGACTAATGGGAAATGGATATGGGGACCTACATTTTGCTGTACATGGCGAACTTGGCTACCATCTTGAAATTTTCATTATAATGGAGTTCAGTCGTTTTCATTTGGAGAGTGGTTCTTGTGACTTATCAAGCAACGCGAGAATTTTGTCAAATTCATTTCGCTTGTTGGATTTGACCTACATGTTCTGGTTTGGAGGCTATCGTCACTGGAAGTTTGCACATGATGTACTCAGTGTCCTTTTTCAAAGGTCGCCAAGACCAACGTTGGTGTTTCATCATCAGAAGCGGTTTTTGAGGTGACCACTACGTGGCTTATCACTTACATCTTCTGGGTTTTTTTTTTATTTTTATTAATTTAGACAGGAGACAACGGCATTTCACATTTTGGCGATCTCTCTGGGTGACGACGCCTGAAATCATCTGCTAAGGGTCGACTACTTCTTTCCACAGAGATGAAGATCTCAATTCTTTTTGCCTTGTTAGTGCCATCTTCATTCGTCTGCAATGAAATTACCAACATTTCAATTTAAAATTGATTTTCACTACAAACTTTCAGTGGCAAAAGCTTCCAAACCGTAACAGATAACTCAAATCCGACAAGTGAAATGAGTTTCTCAGAAAATTCTCGTATTTGATATGTCACAAAACCCACTTTTCATTTGATAAAAATTGACCTCCATCCAATGTGAATGATATCAAGATGGCGGCTTAAAACGTCATATACCCCAGAATGTAGGCCCCCATACACTTTACACAATGGCGTACCCAGATATTTTTAATTTTCCTGTCTATTTTGGAAATGAAGGCTGTATTGGAACTTCTCTTTTGTTTCTATTCTTCTCCGGCTTCATCCAGAATATTTCATGTCGCACTAAATGTGAGATTAGATTCCTGATTTGTATTGTAGAGGAAATTTAGCCTTCGTACTTTGTAAGAGTATATTCCGCTTTTATATGCGACTCTATTAAAAAAAATTCGAAATTTGACATTATGAAATTTGACACTAAAAGATTGGACTAGGAATATGCAAGAAGAATTAGTTTTTGATCATACTGGGCGGCCGGTGTGAATGTATCATTCCACCATTTTAATGTATTTAAAATGATAAAGCTAAATTGTTTATTTAGTAAAAAAAATTGCATGGAAATGCCAATTCTGTTTTAGTAATTCGTTTTTTGATGACGTAACCGTATTGATTTTAAGTTTAGCTAAATATACAGGATGTCCATAAAGATTTGTACCATAGTAATATTCAATAACTTTTGAACGTAATAACACAGGGTGCGGCAGGTATTTGAGAACAAAACGACGTCCGCAGGTAAAAGGAGCAGACACTTAAGATACCACAGAGCCTTTAATACAATTTACATTTTTATACAAAGGACTACAAACTACATATTGTTATTCAATAAAAACCACCGTTCGGCAGGCAGCAATGAGGTGGGTCTTCTGGATTTCTGCCATTGCCTCCATAATAGCTGGCCTGAGAGCTTCAACGGTTTTGTGTGGATGCTTGTTGGACTCCCTCTCAACGGCGCCCCAGACATAATAATCCAAAGGATTGAGATCAGGGAGCTGGGGGGGGGGGGGTGCACATGTTGGGAGGGATGTGGTCGTGAAGATTCGTGGTCATCCATGCTTGGCTGCTGTGGGCGTTATGACTTGGAGTCCTGTTGAAAAACATACGGCCTACCACGTGCTACAGCAGTAATCCAAGGCTTCACAATTCTTGCCAACACATCGGTGTAAGCAGCAGCGTTGACCCTGAGACTTTGACGGAAGAAATATGAAGGCATCACGTCGCCTTCACTGCTCATGACGCCGACAACCATCACTGCGGCTGGAAATTTCGTATGCATGACGGTTGGAACTTCCTGGGGGGTTTGATATAGCCATCGATCATTTCGGCGGTTGACCTTCTGGCCTTGCACGAAGTTTTTCTCATCGGAGAAGAATCACAGCATTCCTGGTTCCTCCGGATGCTTCAGTTTGTTGAGGAGGCGCTTCGCCCTGTCCAGTCGATTCTTCTTGTTTGTCTCATTAACCTGCAGCTCCCTCCCGAGTGTCCTTATGGACTTCTCAGGGTCCTCATCAATTGCAGCTTGGACAGAACGGATGAATTCCGGCGTCCAGATACGGTCCGAGCGCCGACAATGTCGTTTCCTCTGTGAAACGGTTGGCACATCACCACTGGCAGCATCCAGTTCTCCCCGAACTTTGAAGACGAACGAACGGGCGCTTTAAGGAATGCAGCAATCTCGGAGTCGGAGTGTCCTGCAGCTAAGGAGACGATGACAGCATGTCGCTTCATTTGCTGGGTTATCTTTAGATCCACCATGTTTATTTGCCTCGTTTCGGAATTGTTGAATCGAGGCTAACGAGAAATGCAGGGTCCGGCACTGAAAAGTCACCTGATCAAGATAGGTCTATTAACAATCCAACCTTCATTGTTTCCGACAAAGGAAAAAACACTGATTGTTAAAATACAAGATGGAAACAATGAAAGTTTACATTGTTAATAGACCTATTTTGATCACGTGACTTTTCAGTGCTGGAGCCCGTCTTTCTCGTTAGCCTCGTTGTTAAATAGTATGACGTATTGATATTACATCATCCTTACGTGTTCTCAAATACCTGCCGCATTCTGTATAATCATGTATCGTTTTCAGCAAAGAAACTCCAACAAAGTTTCCCCTGCTATTCGTTTATTCCCAAAGAAATTTCTCATATAAGCACTGGTATCGACAGAACAAAAGATTGCGTCTACCGTAGAGAAGTGTATTATGGCTTGTCGAAGCAATATTATCTATCACTGTTCAAAAAGGTTTTCATCCAGGTATTAATCGGCCTTTTATCTGGTGGTTGTTTAATAAGTTAAGCTGCATTTCTTCTGAACAGTGATCGGAGATTTGGTTTCACACTACGCTTTCTCTACAGTAGAAGCCTCCTATGAGCAGTTTCAGCAGTAAACAAATACAAACTTTTTCAGTTTGTATTGTATCAGGTCGTTGCATATCAAATGTCGGATTGCAAAGGTCATCTTTAATGGCCCTCTAGAAAGGACACCTTCACACGTGCTATTCGAAATAACCTCCATTGCAATACAAACATTGCTGCCAACGATTTGGCAGCTTCTCGAGCCCTCTCCAATAAAATCCATGTTCACGGGACTCAATAAACCCCCGGAATGCGTTTTCGACGTCTGCTTGGGTTAGGAATGTTTTCCTCTGGAGAAAATTGTCCAGGCTCTGGAAAAGATGGTAGTCGGTAGGGGAGAGGTCTGGAGAGTACGGGGTGTGTGGAAGCACCTCGAAGCCCAGAGCCTATAGCGCCTGCACGGTCGTTCGTGCACGTACGGACGCGCGTTGTCATGCAGCAGAAGGACGCCTTTGCGATGCATAAGTGCAGGTTATTGCTGACACAGTTTTGTGTGCATACGATGCAGTTCACGACAGCGGTGATCGTCTCCCCCTGTGCAGGAAGCCGTAATGCACTGCACCACGGATGTTCCACCAAACTGTAATCATGAGCTTCCTGGGGTGCAACGGGGGTTTAGGGAACTGTGTTGACCGTTTCCTATTGTCGTATAGGAGCCACTTCTCGTCGGAGGTGACAATGCGATCAAGAATCCCCGCTTCTTCATGGCGCAAAAGCAATTCCGTACACACCTCCGACCGACGCTCTTTTTGGTTTTCCGTTAGTTCATGTGGGACCCATTTGTCCTGCTTTTTCACCTTGCCGATGGTCCTAAGGTGTCTACTGACAGTCGACGCTGATACAGCATGGTCCCCTGCAAAGTCCCGAACAGTTTTTGACGGGTCCTCTTCCACAGATCGCTTCAGATCAACGTCATTCAACACGTTGGGCGGTCTGCCGCGTGGCTCATTTGCCAGGTCCGTCACTCCCGCCTGATATTTTCGGAACCAACGTTGGACAGTACGTTCGTTTATGGTGCCTACACCGAATACCTTATTGATGTTTCAAGAGGCGTTGGATGCAGTGTGATTCAACCTGAACTCGTAATGCATTATCACACGTAATTCGTATGAAATCATGACTATCTTCACTTGGGTTCAAAGGCTATTAAATATCATCGCAGACATGCAAATTTCAGGCAGCTGGTCGCTGATAGGTTTATCTCTGGGAATGTACTACTTTATTATGGGTACTTGATACTAAACGTGGAAACCGTGCTGAAGCGCGAAAACCATCTCGAAATCCGACATTTGATATGCAACGACCTGATACATAAGATAAAACTTTTTTCAGTTTCATTCTAACACGATGAAATGATACATAGTTATGATAGCACGCTCAAAAGGTATTCAATATTGTAATGATACAAATCTTTTATGGAGATCCTGTATAACCAACATAACCTTCTGTGCATCATTCTTTTGATTTTTTTTTTAATAAGCCTAGTATAATTTTTTTTTGCGGAAGACTTCTTCATTGGCTAAAATAATCAACAGCTTAAATGTCGCCCTCTTGGAGAAGTTTTATACTTGGGAGTATCGTTGTTCATTCACTTCTTTATATTTTTAGATCCTATCGTTTGTCGTTTCAGGTCTGCTTATTTTTTCTTTATGAAATTGGGATCCAATACGTCTATCCAGGGCCTGTATGGCCAGAGGCCGACGAGTTGGGTCCCTGGATGGACGTATTGGTAAAACTGCGGAATTTTTCTTTTCCGTGGTTTTCATTTTTCATCTTACCGTGGAAACCCTCAAATTATGAATAACCTATATACAGGGTGTCCATTTTAAGTAATATAGTTAGATACAGGGTGATTCAGAAAGGTGGGTGGATTCACGACGGCCATATGATAGTCGCAGCAGCCTGGGGGGGGGGATGAAGATTGACTATCACTGATGGTCGCCCATCCAGTAACTAGCCTTGCCTGATGTAGTTTAACTTCACAGAAGTTGTGTTCAGTGAAAGCCCACCAGGCCACGGCCTCCCCCTTTTTGATGTTGATTATTACTTAACTTCCCCCTTGAAGTAGCGGAAGAATGGAGTTACATATAAGGTTTTACAATGTCTGTCCAGTATTTTCTACTTTTTTTGACATAGAAAGTTGAAATTCAGAAGGTAGCGTACCATGGGAATATCCTACTTCACTATTTAGTTTGGTTTTGATTGGCCCAGTGAGGTTGGAGTTAAGGGGGTGGGAGTTAGAGGGGACTATCATATCTATATGGTATATAGGGATGTAAAGGAGTGAAATTCGGTATGCAGAATTCTCTAGGCACGATCTACATTAACTATGAAGTTTAGGCAAATTGTCCTAGTGGGATCGGAGTTGTGGGGGTAGCAGTCTCTTGGTCCATAGAACTATTAACATTTTCTAATGTCAACATATGACATATATATCATTCGATCGGAAATGATGAAAAACGAAAGAAGGTGAAGTTATTTTCAATTTTCTAAATATTATGTTAGAGAAAATCAATTTTTGTATAAAAAGGGGGTTAAAAATGCGGACAAAAGGGGGTAAAAATAGATGAACTCAGGCCTTCCACTATTTTCCTGTCCCTTCCTGGGGGGGGGGGGGGGGTTAATTTCTTGTTATTTTATAGGATTCTAGCTGAGGAGTGTTTTCCCTTAAGTCTTATAAATTATTCAGGTAATTATTAGATAAGTGGGATTTCTGTACTGCGGGATTAATTTTTTCGAACTTTGTAAATTTCTGTTGCCATTTACATTTTTGCGATCGTACATTAGAAATGTCAAAGAGCTGCTTATGCAAGGGGGCCTTTATAAACTTTTTGCGTTTGCAAAAAAAAAAAAGATTCTTTTTGCGCATTTCATTCTCTACCTTTCTGAAAATATTTGGATCGAAGGTTTATGCACAAATCCCGGAATTGTAATTGCGGTGCAATCTGTTCCTCCGTGCTCCATTTCTCTATAATTTTCGTTCGAGTATCCGATTGTTCGTATTCCATTCTGCAAAAATTATTGCCCTGTTTTCGAGCATCATTCGTATTTTGCGATCGGCTGCCATGGCAACTGCATCCTCAGCACAGGCACAGTACACGAGGAGAGCGAAAGGGGGGAATGGATAAAAGGGGGAAATGGCCGTTGCATCCGGGTGCTCTGCTCTCTCTTTTGGCCTGGCATTATGACCCAGAATTGTTCTCGGCACGCGAGGGAGATAAAGTGAGGGAGAGAAGGGAGGCCTAACTCACTACAACGAAGTTATCTGCCTCGGAGGGATTCGTACTACCAGGGACTGCTTTTGTAAGCGCTCTTTAAATCCAACGAAGGAATGTACGAAAATGGGAGCCAAAGAGAGAGTGGGAGCAAAGTTTGATTTTTTTTTTTTTTTTAAATAGAGGCCCTCGTTTAAAGATCGACAGACAGAGTGAGCAGGACGGAGGGGAATATATGAAAAATGCAGTGACAGCAAAAAAGAGGGGTGAAGAGTAGAAATGCTTTGCGTTTTTAATGAGAAGTGAATAAAGTAATAAAATTTTCCCCTGTCAATTTTCACGTACATTAATGAAATAGTGAAAGATAGCATGCTGTCGTCTCGTCCCCCATTTTCTTGATTAGCTTTTAATAATATAATTCATTTAATTAAGCGCGGATATTAAATAAATTACACCCTTTTTGAAAATTCGTGTATCTATTCATTATCTATTCGGTATTTGCATGACTACCGTTAATCTTTAATAGAAAATGTCTATCGTTTATTATTAACTGACGATAATAATGTTGGCCTTTTAACTGCTGTTCATGTTGGTTATGTAGTAAAATAGAGTAAAAAATCTTTTAAAAACATCGTTTTTGTTGTTTTAAAATAAAAATGCACTCAAAAGTAGAAAATAATTTTTCTTTGCTTAATATTTTTTTGTGAATAAAAATAAAAACGTTGGGGCGCTCATTTTATAGAATCATTTAATGTAATTTATATAGGATTCTCAAATGATTCTCAATTAATGAATTATATAAACAGTTGAAACATCCTGTACAGGGTGTTTACTAAACATACGGGGCAAAAATTCAAGGGGTGATTTTTTGGTTGCCGCTTTGGTGATTTTCAAAATGCTTTGTCCTTTGATGATTTTCGGAATGCGGCTTTGGTTTAAGATACAAGGCGATAAAAAATAATTATGCAATAAACGACACTAAAAAGCGTTACGGAAGCAGTTTTGCATGTTAAAGCATTGTTGGCGCCGGCTTGAACAACACCACCTCTACTCAAAGCCTGAGCGCGAAAGTTTCATACATTGTTTCATCATCATACGGAGCCATGTTTAATCGTATTTCTACCAATAATAAGCTCTAAATTATGACTAGGTGTGATGATGTAACAATGTATGAAATTTTCGCGCTCAGGCTTTGAGTAGAGGTGGTGTTGGCTTGAAGCACACGCCAGAACTGAAAAGTCGCCTGACCATTGTTGTCTGAGCACCAATTTTTATTTAAATCTTTACTACAGAGATATTATGAGATATATTGAAAGTGTGGTAACAGATAGCGCCACTAAGGTGCGTCACATAAGTATAGGACCACCCATATTTTCCCTTGTCTGCAAGAAACAAAATAAAATAATTAAAACATTGTCACTGTATCAGATTCTCACAGCTATTCTTTATTGTTTCCAAAGAAAATAATGAAAAACAAACAACAACAAGAATGAGAATTTATAAAAATAGAAATTAAGCTGTCCCATAAGTGACGCACCTTAGACTTCGCTGTCTTACCCAGCAAATTCGTGTGATAGCGTAACGTTTTGCTTTCAATGTTTTGAATGAAGACTAATGAATCCTAGCGTATTGGAATAAATTCTTTTCCATTATAATAAATATATTTTATTATTCACAATTTAATTCATTATGTATTTAATTTAATTTTATTTATTTATTTATTTAATATATATATATATACAAGGTGATTATAATTAAAGTCCCTTTGTAAAAATGCTATAAAAAAACAACCATGAGTCCGAATGACTTCAAATTTGGACTGAGCATTCTTGAAGAAGGGGCATTTGATATGGATAAGAAAAAAAATAGTTCCAAAATTTATCACTAGATGGCGCTGTAAGCGGCATATTATGCCTAGGAGGATTTGTACTATGCAAATTGAAAGATACGCATGCGCATGAGACATTGCATGTGTTATAAAAACATCATGCCATAAACAACTCATGCCAAAGCCGTCGTATTTCAATTCAAAATGTCACTTCTAGCTGAATCCGCTTCCGTTATGCCGCTTACAGCGCCATCTAGTGATAAATTTTGGAACTATTTTTTTCTTATCCCATATCAAATGCCCCTTCTTCAAGAATGCTCAGTCCAAATTTGAAGTCATTCGGACTCATGGTTGTTTTTTTATAGCATTTTTACAAAGGGACTTTAATTATAATAACCTTGTATATCGTAATCCAATGCGTCCATCCAGAGCCTGTATGGCCTGAGGCCGACGAGTTGAGTCTCTGGATGGACTTGGATTAACGACTGCTGTATGATGGTCACAGCAGCCGGTGGGGGGTGAAGGTCTTGAATCACTGATGGGTCGCCCATCCAGTGACTAGCCGTGCCTGATGTTTCTTAACTTCAGAGAAGTTGTGTTTCAGTGAAATCCCACCAGGCCACGGCCTCCCCAATTTATTATTTTGTTTTATTGAAGAATTAATTAAACGTTCATTTAGATCTTTTGATGCATTTTGAAGTATTCATCTTGTTTATAATTTATGTGCTTTATGAATTTCTATGTGCTTTGAAGTGCTTAATTTATTTCTACAGGTTCCTTCCTCTCAATAGTTAGAAATAATGTTCCGACCCTAAAAAAACATTATGATGATGCAATAATTTTAATTTTTCGTCATACAAAATCACTCAGTGTTTTGTGATTTTAGATACTGCGAAAAGCTTGTACGTGCCGTGTTTTCGGTCCCATATTCGATTGTGAGCACAGACGCAAGTAAGGAAACGCACCTTAAGCACTGACGCTGTATTTACTCGACATATCGAGAGACTCAATACCCGTGCTTAGATATCAGAACGTTGTTAAGATATTTGTCGAAAAAGGTGACTTAGTTTCGAATCTGCAGACCGAAGCATTGAATCATGATAATGGTTTTAGACACAACAAACAAACAAATACATTATACAGTGCATAAATCTTTTATTTATTTATCAATGGACGAGTCTACAGAATCATGTACCTCGGTAATAGGCTTATAATAACTGAAGTGCGGATGATTTTTTGCACTCACATCAAATTAATGCAGATATTGAAAACATTATCAGTGTACGCGTGGGGTTCATGCGTATTGTTGAATACGTCTTGTGATTTGTCATTTTCTTGCTTTGACAGTTGAATGTTGAAAACACTATCATTTTATTGTGGACTTAAATCCCTTGGATTTTTTTCTATGGGGCCATCTGAAGTCGTTAGTTTGCACTACTAGTATTCCAATGAAAAATGTAGAAGATTTGAGAAATCGCATGGTTGATGGGTGTATTGCAATAAGAAATAAACCTGGTGTTTTAGAAAGAGTTTGACAGTCAGTGAGAAGAAGATTGGATTCATGTATCTTGCGAAATAATGATTGGTCCGGTTATGCAATAAACTGTTTATTATGTTGCTTAAGCTTTTCGGTTTACACCATCATCAGAGCAAGATTTTGCAAGTAATAAGGAGGCTATATAAATGTACGTATTTTTTGAGAGGGGGAGTTAGTTGTTGGCCTCGGTTCGGGACCTGTGTGTCTGATTGGTTAGCAGTGGGTTGGCAGCGAGAAGGGGGGACGGGATAGGGGATGTGGACTTAAGTTTATAACATTTGGGCTGGAAATATTGATGATACATGATTAGTTTTTTTTTTTACAAAGTTTCGAGTTTGGGGAGCCAGAGTGGCGTGGAGCAACGTATATAAGTGCGCCATGTTTTATAAAATGAGGTTTTGAATGTAGTTTTAAAGATTTAAAATTTAGTGTCTGTTTCACCATGGTTGGGGGAGTCTGTTTCACCTCATTTTATAAAACATGGCGCACTTATATACGTTGCTCCACGTTGTTTAGTAAACACCCTGTGTATTCATTACTTTATTTAATTAGAGTTTTCAAACGATCTTCTATATTCAATGAGTGCCCCACCATTTTTATTTTTATTCACAAAATAGTAAGCAAAGAAAAATTATTTTCTACTTTTGAATGCGTTTTTGGTTTGAAACAAAAAAACGTTGATGATGAAAAATAGGAAAGAAGATGACCTTTAGGAACTTCGAGCACTGCAGTGAAGCATCCCTCGAAGATGCCACGTTCAAACGTATGAACAATCCATTCACAGCAACTGTTTTGTATGAGGTTTTCTAAAGAAATTTTACGTGCAAAATTAGGAAACTGTCACTATTCTCGGCTCTTCGCGCCTCACATAACTTTCGGCCCTGCGGGCCTCATTGGTCACTGTTTTCCATTGGACAAAAACCACACGTATTAGAAAACAGTAGGGCCTACATTTGGAAAATTAATGAGAATGAATGAGTCGTTACCCTGAAAAGCTCATAAACTCGACCAGGCTTTCCCCCCCAGGAAAACATTATGAAATTTGAAAACTGTACATGGGAAATGAATTTTTTTGTTTTTGTCTACATAAACTAGCCATACCTTTCACTTTACCCACTCGATAAAGGGCAGGGGATGAGATTTTTTCACCGGTTTTTTTGCTAAACCCAAATTTTACATGATGCTCTACAACTTTCTAAATAACACATGGGGTCTAACCCCTACCCCTACAAAATTAAAATTTTCAAAATTTACCCCTTCCAGAGACGCGAAATGTTTTTATTCTGAATTAAGGGACAATAAAACCAAATAATCAATATTTATTTTCTCCCAATCTGTTCCCCTTGAGTCGTTATTTGGACCTAAAGACGGGACACCAATTATGAAACACCCTGTATAAACATACCCCCCGGCCGGTCAATGGCTAATGGTCAATACTTATTTTATTGGTCACAGAAATCGCGGATTCAGGTTGCGGATTAATATGAATTCAGTCATACGAAACAGTTGCTGTGAATGTATTGTTCATGCGTTTGAACGTGGCGTCTTCGAGGGATGCTTCACTGCAGTGCTCGCAGTTCCTAAAAGTCAGCTTTGCCCAATTAAAACCCTCACTGACCATCTAATGATTTATTCTATAAAAAGGTTGTTTTTCCTCATTTTATTTTATGCTTTTTAGTCTTTCTTCTTGCAAAATCTATTTATTCTTGTAGTCAATTATTCATCCTGCCAAGAAAAATAGATTCGAGCTACAAGACCAAAAACAAAGTCTTGAAGAGCTGGTCTTATCTCCTGCCCAGAACTTTTCATTAAATGAAGAAAACTGATTCTATCTCCTACCTGGAATGTAAATTAAATGGAAAAGAAGTCATAACCCTTTTTAAAAATTCATATTTTGAAAATTTTTATACAGAACTAAATTGTCACAATTTTTTCCTATGCTGATTAGCTTCTATGATTAGACTCATCTTGATGGTCACACAGTTTCAACTCGTAAGTACGCGTTTGAATCATATACTTCAAATTAATTTGCATAAAAACAGGTAAAAACAACTTTACACATGATTTTTCAATTGAAAAATGGAAGGAAAAATTCTGCGACCTGGATTCGAACCAGGAACCTTCAACTATCATGGCCGACGCCTCTACCAATTGGGCTATCGCAGACACGTGGACAACCAAGCTGTCTCAAAGTGTTTTAAAGACAACCAAGTCGGCCATGATAGTCGAAGGTTCCTGGTTCGAATCCAGGTCGCGGAATTTTTCCTTCCATGTTTCAATTGAAAAATCATTACCTATGCTTGGAGAGCATCTCCAGTTTATAATCATTATTATTAACTTTACACATGTTTCATGCACGTTTTTAATTCACTGCGTAGGTGGTCTTCTTTTTAATTTGACGTATTTTTACATTTTATCTTCTGAATTTTTTTTAATAAGGATGAATAAACAGGTAAAATAATAGAACACTTTAAAAGAAAAATTGCCAGACTTTGCAATTGGATTAAGAACATTATCGAATCCTTATGTCTTTTCGGCATGCTTCTTGGTCACGTACGTATTAGCTTTATGACGAAATCTATTACTTTTGAAATATGAATATTTCGAATTAGAAATAAAACTGCGAACTTGCAAGCGTATGTCTGTAGTTGTAGTCATTACACGAATTTAAGGTAATTTCGAAGTTCCATCCTTTTTTAATATGGATCCTTTATTGAGTTTCGGAGTTTCATCCTTTTTTAATATGTTTCGTTTTAGGGAGTTTATTTGTTTTTAAGAAAAAGCCGCAGGGTGGAATTTTTAATCGCGGCCTCGGTCGATGGTACTCTTGTGAGGTAGACTCCCTTTAGAATTCGGCTCACGTCTCCGGCCAATCATCGCCATTGACGAGAGCGGGAGAGAGTTGCGTGGCAAGAGGGCGATTTCGAGGGTGAAAACGCGGCAACTTGTCAAATGCCAACATTGCTGCTCCATTTTCTTCGCCTTCATCTTCCTTTTCTCTACCATCCTCACCTCCTCCTCCCTGTAGCCCTCGTCGACCACAGCCAGTCTCTTCATGTTGAGTTTGGTTCGGTGTGCACTGTGTGTGTGATGGAATGGCAACCAGAATGACTGTCAGCGGAATTAAAGAAAGCGTCGGGAGATATAAAAGCCTTTGCTAAACTGCACGGAGTTCAATTGATACTGAAGGCTGTTCTCTTTTCCGGATAGTATTCTATCTGTATGTGAGACTGACTGAGGGAACAAGAGGTCCTTGTGCAAAAGAAAAAAAAAGAGTAAAACAAGTTAGTTCCTGAGAAGATAAAGCGTTTTCAAAGTGGCGCCCAAACATTATCTGAGCCTCTGTTATTTCAGCGAGATAAACAGCTTCTTTGAGCAACTGGAAACTGGGGAATTCAGAAAATGCATTCTCAATGTACGATATTATGATTTCAAAGGAGTAGAATGAACCTAAGAATCTAGCAACAAAGATTACTTTTGAATATAAAAATAACACTAATTTAGGGTCTTTACAAAAGAATGGCGGGGCTTCGTAAGCGAATAAAATAGTCATTTCCCGTCCTACGCGGTTGAAACTTTCGCCATTAGGAAGAGCAACTGTCTAAGTTTGAAATGGATTATTCAATGTGTGCATCCTTGGTCACACAGCACATAAAACACGTTAATCAAATTCCTTCCATACCCGACGAAGCATGTCCGCCGTTTCGACCTATACAGGACCTTGGTGGTGGCAGTTAACTGACCAGGATGCCGTGATTCATGCCGTCAGCGATTTTTTAGACTCTGTAATTCCACCGTAGCATATTTGCACTGCAACTCACTTTGGGCATTGTGTATCGTGCCGAGGACAGATGTTTGCCTGAATAAAATGAATTTCTTCGTCTGTTTTTATACACTTTTACTGAACTAGCATTTCAGTTTGGTTCATATCCTGTAAATAAATTTTCACCCATTTCCCGTTGTTTGACACACATTTTCATTTCCAGTGACAATACAATCCAGTATAAAAATTTTCCAAATTCGAATCTTTCTAAAGGATTAAAACTGATTTTCATTTAACTTCATCCCGTATAAGGGATTGGATCATCTCTTCAGGTTTCTTCATTTAATTAAAACCCCTGGTAGGGGATAGGGACCTTTGTTCGGGTTTCCACGTTTTTATTTTGGTTTTGCATTTATCATATAAAAACCTTTTTTTTAAAAAAAAAAATTAAAAAGAATAAAATAAAAAATATAAAAAATAACTTTTTAAACACACATTTTATTTTAAAAACCGCACTAAAACGTAAAAAAAATATAAATAAAATAGGAATTCATAACATTAAAAAAAAGTGAAAGTGTCGCGGCACTTTTATAAGGGTGAATTAATTATAATTTTCCTATTTAATACTAAACGCGCCGTCACACTTTCACCTTTTTTTAATTTTATGAATTCCTATATAAATGAGAGTCACAAAAAATTTATTTCTAAAAAAATTTTGCTTCACTTTTTAATATATGAAATATGGAGGCTTTGTAGTAAATTTCTTCAAAATGTATTGTAAAGCCTCCATATTTCATATATCTAATAGCGATAAAAAGCCTCGAACTATATAGATCACTTTTTAAGGGGCTATGACCAACTCTCCTATACAGTCGGGAAAGATGGCCACAGTAGCTCGAGGATAGCAGCCACCTATCAAATTATTATTTTATTTCTCTACAGAATTTCCCTTCTTCTTTTAAGATGTCAATAAATGCGTACCTAAAGTGGATGGTATCCAAAGAAGATGGAAATAAAAGGGGATTAAAAAAAAAACAAACCACTTTTGAAGATTCTCTTTAAATAAAAAAAAAAGTTACCTATTTTAGTAGAATATCTTTTTCTATAAAAGATATAACATTTGCTTCGGCTTTATTTTAGTCCAGGATCATTATTCTGTTCTTTTCTGCTTATTTTTATGTTAATCTAAGTCTGGGATTATTTTTATGATCTTCTTCCCGCACATATAAAAGAGATGGCAGGGTTCATGCATTTCTAAATAAAAATTTTATTGTATGTGGATTTATTGTTCTAAAAACAATATTTTAAGAAAGAAAACATTAAAATCATACTAATTAATTTTTAAGATTTTTTTTTTTCAAATTGAAAAATGGGATATGTTTTTAGGCAAACAAAAAAAACCTGTGGCCATTTATCCGAGGGATTTTAAGATTATACGTATAGTACGCCCACCGTAGTAGCAAAAGCAATTATTTCAATCTATTTTCAAGAACTATGCTAAACCCGCTAGGAAATGATTCGAAAGTTTGTGAAACGCCTGTTACTTGGAGGATATTGAATTTTTTTCGAAACCCTTAATTTACGCATAGAAATTCCATAATTTCACGTGGTAGCTCTTTGATCTTGAATTTTGTAATAGAAGCAATTTATTCAGCAGAAACCAGAGTTAGCTACTTTTAAAGCATTGATATTAGTGTACTAAGGAAAAACAAAAAGAAATAAAACCTGTCCTTCGTGATTTCAAATAACTAGGTCGATTTCAAACACAAGATAAGCAAATATAGGGTATTTTTGTTCCCGGAACCTTTTTTGAATTCTCATACTGGTGGCCAAATTATCTCGAGAAAAACTTAAACGTCAAAAAAAGATAACTTGATTGCTATTGAATAAACGGTAGGATATCTGTGGTTGCTGAATAAGAATGAAGATTTTCCTATTAACGTTGCCTTAAGAAGATCTTCCTCAATTTACTGTCAACCGATGACAAGGAGACCCCTGAAGCGACCAGTCTATTGATGAAAATAGGTGAGCAGAATGAGGAGGGACATTGTATGTTCTTTCCTTATGCAAACTGAGCCACGAAGTAACAATATCTCTATCTCTCTCTCTCTCTCTCTCTCTCTCTCTCTCTCTCTCTCTCCCTTCCCACCCATTTTGATCAATGGACTGGCCGCTTTAGTGGTCTCGTTGTCAACGGTTGACTGTACCTTCCAGTAATATATAGGGTGGGTCAAAAAGCTCGCCACTGAAAATTTCTAAATCCAATTGAAACTGTCCACTAAGGGGTGAGCGATTCTATAACTGTCCATTATATTGCTGAAATTTTCTAATAATTAGTTAAAGTTAAAATAACCAATTTGGAAATTTTACCTAAAGAACATATAACGTAGAACTCTTGAGATTTGAGTTCATATCATTAAATTTTTATGTTTTTTTTATTTTTTAAAAAAGGATTTCAGCCGATGAACCTTCGAAGAATCAAAATAAAATTGGAATGCCATAGAGAACTCGTTATTAGAAATTCTATATAATCGATGACAGCATAAAATATGTGAATGCTCGAAGCTCTTCAAATGTAATGAGAATCGAAATAAGTCGTGTTGTTGGGTTTCTCTGTTGGAGATTATGAAATTGCAGCTACAGAATTATTGCAGAATGAAATTCAAAATTGCCCCCTGACATTTCTTTACGAGATCATTTTATTTCTTTCGTTTGATTTTGCTGTTTACTTACACTATTGCAATTTTTATAATTGTCTCTGTTTTATTGGATCATTTTTCTTTAGCATGATTTATGACTTTCCTTCGTCTAGAAAGAGATTTCAAAGCAAAAAAACCTTGGAAAAGTGCCTGTGCATCTTCGGTTATAAACAAAATTCAAACGAATAGACATGAAGTCGTCATAAATTATTTGTAATTCATATCATCTTCTCATTTGAAAACTGAAATTTGTTATTTTATGTTTTTCGTGAAACTTTGCTCGTAAAATTTGATCTGTTCACTGGGCGGAAGTGAAGCCATTATATTTAACTAATGTAAATGAATTTTTATGGTTTTTAAGTTAAACCGCCACAAGTATTAGCTAGGAAATAGTAAATGTCGAAATTAACTACTCTTAAGATTTCTGCTTACGTTTCTATTTGCTCTCATTTGTACGAGTGTATAAATAATCACTATTTAACAGGGCCGTATCCAGGGGGGGGGGGGGG
>JAHWFO010041953.1:1601131-1617089 GCA_023313115.1 Rhysida immarginata | reverse complement strand
TTTTTCGAGTTATTCTGCTTTGTCAACTTAAAATTTACACCCTGTATTACCAAGTGTTTAAGATAGAGTTTTAGACTTATTGGATTCTTTCAAAGAATTTGCTTTATTCAGAGACACTGGCGAAAAGTACCTAGCATATTTTTTTAACATTAAAAAAGTACTCTATATTTTTTCCCATTTGGGCACTCTTAAGGAATTCAAGCCCCGATGCTTGTCCGGTTCTTGGTATTTCTTCTGCAATATTAAATTTTTGATTTGTAAATATATCTCCTTATCTCTTCGGCTTTAGCATCATCTAGTATGTTTTTTTCCTTCATCGAACAGCATGATTATGTTGCGGGCTAAGTTCGAATTCTAAAGTTCCACAACATCCTTCATTATTTTCCAATATTTTTTTGTTTTGTAATCTCACAACTTAGTGGTAGATATCATACTCTACCTCTTGCAGATATCTCAATGGATCAATGTTGGAAGGTAGTCTTGTGGGAGTGAATTATTAATTGTGTTAAGTATTCGCAGTTTTATAAAGTTCGTTAGTGATAGTCTGATGTACAGGGTGTCCCAAAAATGACTGATGGATTTTGAAAATCAATAAAAAAACAAAACGGAATGCGATAGATATGTATCGTTTGCAGCCTTATGCTTAGGAAATCAGGAAATTTTATCCCACCAAATTTCAAATTTAGTTAACATTTTCACCCACAGGTGGCGCTGAAAACTATGAAAAAATAAAAACCGGTATGAAAATGTTGCAAGGACTGTTGCAAAAAACTAAACAATGACATTTACAGCACACGCTATCTCAACAGCACACGCTATCAGCTTGACGACGAGCTGAAATACTTCGTTTTAACTATACCTGTGTTACAGATCGCCTGCAGCGCCATCTCTTGGTAGAAATGTTAACTAAATTTGAAATTTGGTGGGATAAAATTCCCTGATTTCCTAAGCATAAGGCTGCATCGTACATATCTATCGCATCCCGTTTTTTTTTTATTGATTTTCAAAATCTATCAGTCATTTTTGGGACACCCTGTATGAATGTTAGACCACCTCTGCGGCTTGCATTATCGGCTTTCGAACACGAAACCTTGAAATGGTGTTACTCCCCTAACTATCTGATCTTTCCATCAATGTTACACCCCATCTTTTGTTTGTTCGATGCCAATACTTCCTATGATAAATAGCTGTATCAGTTAAAACTTTTGGAGTTTCTTTGTAACTTGTTGAAACCGACACGTCAAAAAGTTATTAAATTTCGTTATGGTACAAATATTTCATGGACCTTCTGTATTATTGTAATGCGATTTTTAAAGGAGTTAGTTTTTCAGAGATTAGTAAACCTAATTTCCAAAACGATGCATCAAAGCATTTTCGGAATATGCATATTTGCAATTATTTTCGGAAAACTGAGTTAGCAAATTGCTTTTCAATGTTTCTGCCTATTATGAGAATCGACATGCAGTTGAAGAATTAAAGGATGGACGCAACATTGTTGTGAAGATTTAATGATAAGCGCTTGTCTTCGCATTCGTCTTCATTATTAATTAGTTAACTGCACACTTCCCCCCCGCTTTCATATTTCAAGCGTTTTAAATAGTTAATGAATTGATTTTTATTGGTCGGACACGAATTAATAAAGAATGCTTTGACGTAGTTGGCGAAAACTTTTTGAGTTGTCAGCTTTTTTTTTTTTTGTGGAGGGGGGGTGGTCATGAAATATTTGTTCTTTCGTTCTTGTCTGACGTTCTTAAATATCAGATGGATTTGTGTTTATTTATGAGATAAATGCGCATCTCTTTTTATGTGTTTTCCATCAGGTCGGTGGAATCGTGGAACTCAAATAATGACTTGTTTTCCACCTCTTTTCTTCCAGGTAAAAACCTCGTTTTGCTGTTCAAAATGTTAAACTTTTCATTCGTTTGTCTTCGTTTCCTATTCTATTACGCCTCGGAGAAGCGTTTCTCTTGTTTGACCACGAGGAATCCCCATTTTATCTACACATTCTGGATCCTCTTTTTTTTTGCAATGTGGGTTTGACTCTTTTATAATTTATATCTGTGCTCGCATGCATCATTTATTATAGCCTTAGGCATTTTTCCAAGCACCAACCAAAGGAAGGTAAAAAGAAAAAGTAGGATGCACTTTTAAAAAAATCTACCCGCTGTTTAAATATCTTGAAAGTTTTTCTTTTAAATTGAAATAGTTAATTATCTAAACAAATATTTGTCTACAAGTTTAGGTCTACTTTTTTATTTTAATATTGCATAATGTTCTTCTTCATTAGGAATTCATCATGTTCACCAAAGAGCGCTGACATTGTTTGGTGAATATCTGTCAAGTTTTTGTGGAATTTCCTTGAATGAGGAACGCAGTTCGTAGAAGTAAGATGTCTCCAAATTATTTTTGTATATTCGTATAATCTTTGTATTTTCATACTTTTCCCTCCATTATTTCTTTTTACATTTCATTAACTTTATAATTGCTTTTATCTGATTGACCACTGTTGTAAGACTCAACTGTAACGGTTCACTGATTAATGATTACTTAAGTAACTTGCTATATACAGTACTTTGTTTCACTCTGATTGGTTTACTTTTGTATAGGGTGAGTCAAAAAGTCACTGGATATAACTATATTTCGAAATGGTGTGTAAATTGAAGGATGTGACCATGCTAGGATATGTGCTCTATCTTTTGAACCTAATGGGCCAACCGCAATCTTGAAATCGCCAATTTGGATCAAGGTTCATTTTCCTGAATGCAAAGGGGGTCCTGTGGCTTATCAAATAACACCAGTTTTTTCTCAGGAGTACATTCCTACAATAGGATTTCAGTTATCTGTTGTGGGTCACAAGTTAATAACAAAAACATTGACACTTTCCAAACAAAAACACACGGCGAAAACTGGGGTGCAGCAGCTAAAGGATGTAGTCCCTGCTGCTGGATTTTCACAGCATAAACAAGCCGTTTCAAGTGGCCCTACAAGTAAAAATCTAGCGGTGTGAGATCTGAGAAACGTGGTGGTCACTCCACAGGATCCCGCCGGCCAATCCAGTGAACAGGTCATTGCCTATCCAATCATTGGATTCTGTAACATTAGTTGTGTGGTGGTGCACCATCCAGCTAGGAAAAACTTGGAGAAACTGCCATCTTCATCAACAGTGACGGGAACACAGTATTCTGAACATTCGGATTGAGGGTATCGTCTATGAAAATTGATCCAATTAAACGGGTGCCCTATATCCCGTACCACGCAATAATTTTGACATCACCAACAACTTGGTATGGATCTGTCTAATGAGGTTCGTATCACTCTACCCGACTTGGCTGAGTCCACACGCTTGTGCTGTTCTGGACTATTCGTAAATGCTGCCAACACCTTTGTTGAGATTGTCTCATCGGTTGATGTTTTTGGCCGGCCTGTACGAGCTTTATGTTCAACAGTCCCAGCATCTCTGAAATATGATTTACATATGCGACGATATTGTGCGCGATTGGTTTCTCTTTCGTGTTGTCGGGCGTTGAAATCAGCAGCAATGGTATGGTAGGGACGTTGCCCGGACATCAGGATCAGCTTAATCCTCTCCTCCGTCATTAGTTCCATCTCAATTACCTGCAACAGACAATGGTACAGTGTCAATGTTATTGTTAATAACTTGTGAACCATAACATATAACTGCAATCCGATTGCAGTAATGAACTCCTGAGAGAAACAACTGGTGTTATTTGATATGCCATATGAACCCCTTCCCATTTAAGAAAATGAACCTTGACCCAAAATGGCGGATTTCAAGATGGCGGCCAACTCCAAAGCTACACAAAAGATAGATCACCTATCCTATTCCCTGCTAGCATGGTCACATCGTTCATTTTACACACCATTTCCGAAATGCAGCTATGTCCAGTGACTTTTGACTCGCTTTCTAAATGCTGCCCTGCTAAAAGCATCCGGACACCCCTGTTTTATTGTGGTTTCATTTCCCATGAAGCAGTCCTCCGCTTTCGATGTAAAGAAATGTAACAGCTATTACGTCGAGAAATAATACGGACCAAAAAAAACATTATTCCACAAAAATATTTATTTATAAATTTTTTTATGTTAATAGCCTACTATTCAGTTTTTGGCCTACTTTCCTGTTTACCCTCCCAAATGTAATATCCTTTACTATAAAGGCCGAGTTCAGTCTGATTGCTGTCATTGATAACAAGCTATTCCTGTACAAGACCATTATTCGCACCAACCTACTGTACGGCTTGTCAACATGGGCCATATTGCAGAAGTAGGTGGAATGAGATTCAGTCGTTTCAGAATGTTACCCTGAGAATAAATGCCCAACTAGACAGGTGAACTGCTAAGAATTAGTCCACCCACAGGAACTTTGAAATGACGGGTATGTCCAAAACTTGTTGGAGAAAACGACTTAATGAAGGGTATTTTGAAACACTTACTGCTGGATATGGAGTGGCACACGAAGTATCGGAAGCCGAAGCACGTTCTGGGTGTTAATTTTGACATTACCAAAGTTTCCTTTCGGATTATAATTATTGGATTTATGTGATAGTCGTCTTTTGCCTTTTTTCATTTATTTATTTATTTATTTATTTATTTATTTATTGCTCTTTAGTGGTGTCTTTGATTTTAGGCTGACAATAAGCAATCTTATTCGTCATCGTGCGTTTTGTGGATGACCTCCTGGGTCCATCAGGCTTCTTGCATATCTCAGTTTAATTTCTTTGGTGTCAGTTGAGGAAAGGTGAGATTTTTTTTTGCGGAAGTGCTATTTCCGTCTCACTCAATGAAATCGACACGCCAGTTTACGATTGTCACTTATAAAAATCGTTATTTGTCTGACTTGAGAAAGGAGTTATCAAAGGCGTCCATAATGGAAAGTCATGGGGTTCATAAGACTCGTGCCCCGCTATGATAAGTGCCTTCAAAATGGTGGGAGCTCTGTAGAAAACTAGTTCAAGGCATGGAGATTTTTTTGTAATAAATTTTTTTCTGAATGTATACTTGCTTTTTTTGTACTACCAAATGGAACTTACTTTCTGGACGTACCTCGTACAAGTACGATAAAAAATTGGCCAATATTAAATCACGAGATAAACAAATCATTAATATAATAAAACAATCTAATTTCATCTTCATCTTTGTCATTTGTCATTATTAATGTCTCCGTTTTTAACATGTCAACCATTCAGTAACTTTCAGCATAATGCTCTGCGTGTCTGGACATCACAGAAAGAAAGAAAGAAAGAAAGAAAGAGAGAGAGAGAGAGAGAGAGAGAGAGAGAGAGAGAGAGAGAGATTTGTAGAAAAACTATTTTTTTCTACAAATGAAGTAAGAAAAGATTTATGAATGATTTCCTGTAAGAGGAAATGGTCTTAACATCAGTCATCCGGCAGGAGAATCAGCGCAGTCATTAGCTAGAGAAACAATGATTGCAAATAATTTATGAACTTATCCGGAATAAATGAATTCGTTCTTGACGGTTCATTTAAGTTGCAATCTCCATGAGGAGGATGGGTGCTGAGGAAGAAGAGCCATCTAAAATTAATGGCCAAAAAGTGCTAAACGACAATTGGCGAAGACTTCCACCTGGTGACGAAGGTAGAAAAGTGTGAAATTAATTCCGCTCGAGGTGAGAGGTGATGAGAAAAATTAAAACTGGTGGAGTCTCCTTGCCAGTGTTGTGGGGAAATATTTTGCTTCCCTCACCTCCCTCCCCCTTCAATTTTCCCCACTGCGTTCGAAGAAGCGTGTTCTTCCACTTTCACCTGGCGAAGCTTTCATCAAAAATGCATTCGAACGGGCTGTTGCCCACCTGAGCTTCTAAACGATTTGACTCCCCAGTGTTGCTTGGGTTTTCTGCTCTTCCAAACACCTTTCTCCAACCCCCTATCATCGTTGTCTGTTTTTTTTTTCCTTTTGCTTTAAACTTGTTTCTGAAATCGATCGGGAGATGGCGTTTAGACACAAATTGAAACGGTTTTCGTGTTGGGGAGACCTGTAATCGAGTTCTGTTTGCGTTGTGGGCTACTTTACGTAAACAATTTCCGCAATTAGGAAACCGAAACCTCTTTGGGCTTTTAAATGGCAAATTGAATAAATTGCGAATTTTATTTACCTTCCGTATAAAACTAAAAGATGAACAATTTACATTTGACCGATCATATTTTCTCAGTTTTTAAATTTTATTGAAATAATCATTTTTGGTAATCTACAAGATAAAATCTGTCAGATCTCTTTATTTCGAAGCAAAAGTGTGATAGCCGTCAAGGACTACATGTTCAATGGCTGCCGAGAAGTAATTGAACTCCGGGTAATTTGGAAGTGGGGTGTCATTATTGTGTATTTCTACTCATTGGTTGGACCACTGATGATGGTTGCTCGTGGTAACATGAACTCAGTCATATGCAACGGGTAGACTCCTGTTACTTTCAAGAGGAGAATGCTGTTACTAGCGGCGGTATGATTGGCCAATTCTTGGATTGGCCTGCACAAAGCCCTGACCTCAACGGCGGGTAAGATCTCGTAAGCAGTGGGCAATTTCCATTATCCATCTATGTGAGATTTTGCAAAAGAAATGATGGGGAGAATTCCAATGGATATCTTTCACAGCTTAGTTACCAGCAAGCCTTAGAGGGTGGCGTCACCAGGTTTAAAAATCTCAGGCAAACATTGTGTAGATGACCAATTACTCTTTGATAGGTATGACGTAAATTTAATGGCTACTGACGCTTATGCCGTGGGTAAAACTTTGTCATTACTGAAAACAGAATCTCAAAGCCATACGATTCAATGTCCAGAGTTCAACTTATTAATGACTTACAAGATGCGGGTCTAGTTGCTCTTGATTTTATTGTTCTGTTTGATCATCTTACCATGTATGCTATGATTACAATTGATAGTGCTACTTGGATTACTCAAAAAGTTGTTTTGGTCACAGCAGAACAAGATCCAATGACCATTCTATCTCTGAATATTAATTATCTTGCAAATCGGACTAATATGATAATGGGACATAATGTTGATTCATTGACCGTAATACTATAAGGATTATGTCCAAAATTATCACTATTCTTTAATAGACCAGAGATCGTTGGTATCAAAAGTTTTGTAGAATAGACATTGGAAATCT
This sequence comes from Rhysida immarginata, assembly GCA_023313115.1. Classification (NCBI taxonomy): domain Eukaryota; kingdom Metazoa; phylum Arthropoda; class Chilopoda; order Scolopendromorpha; family Scolopendridae; genus Rhysida; species Rhysida immarginata. The sequence continues at coordinate 1,609,944 of JAHWFO010041953.1, read as the reverse complement.
GATAATTAAGACGTGAATTGACTTTGGAATCTCTTATTGTGTCATAAGGCTTACATATCCAAACTATTAAAGTCCTGCCCTTTTTTATTAGATTCTACTACACAGTTCAATAATCATGCTGAAAGTAAGGTGTGTTGCAAAAGTCTTGTGGAATAAGGTTTATTTTCTCTACTTGACTACCTTTATAGAGAGTGTCTTAAACTTTTGGGTTTAAATTTTACAGGTGGTAAAGGACTGTAAACTTAATATTTTGAGGTAGGGAACTTGTGGTCGGAAATACATATTTCAGGCGCCACGAGATCTTGAACGAGTAATACGTGCGAGGAACATTTTAGTAAGCTACGCGTGAATTGTACAAAATCACCTGATAAGGCCATATTTTCTGCCGCCCCGTTTGAATGGATAGGAAATAAGGCCTATTACCTGGTGTTCATTTGCGATGTGCTGTCAATTTTTGGACACTACTTCTTGTTGAGAGGATGTGACTCTAATATGACGCTGCGCCTGCTCACTTCGATATTTGATGTCCGCCAGACCTGGACAAAAGATTCCCTATAAGGGACATCCTATAAAGACAACACATTCCCTAAGAGATTGGATTGGAAGGTGATGACCTTCTCAAGGCCAGCGCAATCACGGGATATCGCTCCTGGATTTTCCCCTAAGAGGGACATCAAGAATTTGGTGCAGGAATCCCCAGTAGAATCTGATGCGATATGGCTTGCCAGTGTCCTAGCTGCCTTTTTCCTTATATTTAGGACAGCAGGGGGATATTGAAGTAGTGCGGGAAATTTTCATGCGCCGTTTTAATTACTCGTTCCTCACACGTATTACTCGTTCAAGGTACCCAGGTGCCTGAAATAAGCCTTTGCTCCCTTATCTCAGAATACTCAGTTTACAGTCTTCCACCATCTGTAGAATTTTGAACCCTAAAGGTTTGAGATACCCTGTATAAGATTTTTCTATTTAATAGAAGTGTGAAAGTAATGTACTACATTAAATAGTTTGGTTTTGTAGTTGAACTGAACAGTGCATATGTCATTTTCAACGTCCAACCATTAGAAGTCATGGCTACAACCGGTCAAACTGTTGTTAACAAACTAACTTCTATTCGTTTTTATTTCATTATATTATGACTCAACGATGATTCGTAGGTGCTATCTTTTGGTTTTGTTCTGTCAATGGAATGCTTTAGTGCAACAAAGAATAAAGATTATTTATTAAAAAAACAACATGCAGTTTCAAAGTTTGCATGATTATACAACTAGATTAGCGAACTTTTAATAAAAGTTATTTATAGCATTGGCGACATTTGTCCCCTTTGCCAGGTTTCTTTTAACAAGTTTGTTTTGGCGTTTAAATTAAATTTTATCATCTTGCAGATAATTTATCAGATTTTTGGCTTTAATAGATGGCTCTTGGACTGGATAGTTCGCTTTCCGAATTTACACCATCGTTCGCATTTATCTTCCACTTTCCTCCTGGAATAATCTTTCTCTGAAATGGAAACTTCTCTCTCCTTTTTTGTGCATTTTGGAACCGTTTTGACAGTGTGCGCTCTTGCCAATTAAGTGACGTTAATTTTCTTGATGTTCTTCGTAAGATTAATGTCGGTGGACGGATTCCCTCCGTTCTGGCCAACTGGGCCTCGGAAGGGTCGTGGTTTCGAATCCCTCGATGAGGCGAATGGCTGTTTTGCTTTCATCATCATCATCTATTCATGAACCCGCCTTCTCATCGTCCAATTAACCCTCAACCAGCTTAAATGGGGCAGAAAAATAAAATAAGATTAATGGAGGAAATGGGTTTGGAAATGCAGGCCATCTTCATTTAATCCGGAAACTGACAACGCTATAAATTTTGAATTTGAACTCGCCGTTGAAGTTGTTGAGTTTGTCTTAGTAAGTCGGGTAATGGTTCAAAGGACGCTTCTTTAAAGGACTTAGGTAGAAATTAAGACTAACCTAATATTTTTTTAAAAGACGCTTCTAACTTAATATTTTTTTTTTAAATTAAAAAAAAATCTTCATATTTTGTTTCTTCCTTGTTTTAGCTTCTCCGCCTGCTTTCCTCGGAGGTTAATGAAACCATTTCCTTTTACGTGAACCTCAAATGTGTAAGACTTGTTCATTAACCCAAAAAGCCGAGAAATAAGTTTTTAAAACTGCAGAAGATCGACTACGATTTATGACAGAGGACCCAGAACTAACGAGAAATCTTTTATTAAAAATCGTGTATTTGTCTTCAAAACTTCAGTTGTCTTCAAAAGTGTTCATCAGCCATTATGCACTTGTCCCTAGGCTTTTCCCATTAGTTGAACCCTTTTTATTTAGACTCGTCCGAAATTATGCTGTTCAGTGCCTCTTCTACTCCTCCCTTTCAGGTTTCCTTTCATTCTTAGGAACAAAAAGAAGTCGCTGGAGGCGAGGTCCGGTGAGCATTGTGGGTGTAAAACAATTATCATTCGGTTCTTGGTTAAAAACTGCCTGATATTCAATGCTATGTGTGCAGAGGCGTTGTCGTGATGGATAAAGCAATCCCTTGATCTCAACAATGCACGCCGTTTTTTTTTACTGCACTTCTTCACGTAATTGTTTACCACTTCAAGGTAGACATGTTGGTTCATTATGGTGTTTTGAGGAATAAATTCACAATAGACGATTATCTTGATGTGAAAAAACAAATCAATATTGTCTTCACTTTGGATCTCACCTTCCTTGAGTTCTTCGATCTTGGCGATGAAGCAGTCTTCCATTGGCTCGATTGTTGGTTTCTGGGTCATATCCATAACACCATGTTTCATCGCTTTTGGCAAAAAATCTGGATCTCTTTCTGACTGTTCTTTCAACTCCTGGTACACACTCAGACGATTGGCTCTTGGTCATCGGAAAGCACAAGCGGAACAAATTTATAGTTTCCGCTGCTGATTTCCCTAACAGAAAACAAAGCTTGATGTTAACTATTGCTCTTTCATGTCCGCCATTGAAAAATCGCCGAACGCTTTCAATAGCGCTTACGAAAACAGCCACACTGCTCAGATATTTCGCTAAGAAGAACGCTTGGACAACTGATCCAGAACTGCCTAGTGCAGGATCTGACGGATGAAATTAGCATCACACAGCTAGGATTGACTTCGTACACTTTTACTAGTACGGCACATATGTTATTAATCTTAACAATATTTCTCGTTATTTCTGGGTCGCCCTTATTATACTGACGAATTTGAAGAGCGACGCTGGCAATTCCTTTCTCCGCCATCGATTGCTGAGTAAGGTACCCTTGTATTTTAACTGTGGCTCTACTAATAACGTCGTTTTCGCCGCAGAAGGCTCTTTTGAAGTGGTACCAGATTTAGAACGTCCCACTCCTCTTTACAGGCTTTTTTCGAGGTTGAAAAGGGATCCCACAGAGCCGGTCCGGTGTAGCATTTTCGGGTCTGGAATCTGCTGGATCACAGGTTTAAATTGTGGAATTGTCTCTGAATTCAAAAAGAAATTAAGGGCGCAAAATGACTTAGAAATAATTTCCTCCCCCCCCCCCCCCTTAAATCTAACGAACCAATCTCATTTAATTAGCTGAAAGACACAATAGTCTATGGAGGACGCTTCAATGAATTTGGTTAGTATGTCTTCAAAGAGCATTATTCGGATTTTTGTTTCTAACTGCAGCTATTGTAAATGTGAACCCGGATGGCTTGGGAGGAGACGGGACAGAGGATTTGTGACGCTTTTTGGGGTTGAGATCTTGTCTAATAACCTCTTTTACTGCTGCCTGAGAGTCTTTTATGGTATTCGCCAGCGATCTTAAGTCCTGAGATCTACACGGAATTTTCCCGACGACTTTCGGAGTGCGGCTTGGGACGACCACTTTCTGAACGGCTCATGGGATCTGGTTCCGCAGAAAATGTTTCTTAACGGATCCTTTCTATAGTTTAGTATTCTTTGGGGACACCATTTCTCGGTTTAGCTGATATCCACGGGTAGATACATAATAATTTGAGAACAATAAATTTTGCATCGGAAAGAAATACAATATAGTCCTTTCAAAACCTGCTAATTTTCGGCGGCATGCTGTCGGTTTTACGTCTTCTCTCGCTAAGGCACGCTGTTAGATAACACTTTTCGCGGGCAAAACTTGATGGCTCTCGCCTCATCTGACATTCTGATTTGCCTAATTGAAAACGTCATCATATATCGTATACGACCTTCTGTATTAAGAATAATTAATAAGTTTTAGTTCGGGAATTTTTCTTTTTCCTTATTTGAATTTTTTTTCTTTATCTTATTTGAATTTGTAAGTGTGGACGAAGCTTATGTAATAGACTGTTGTTTCGAATATGAATTGGTTATTGATATGCAAATTGAGCAAAAGTTTGTAAAAGTAACAGAGAAATCATTGATCACTCATAAAGACTTGTAAAGAGATAACATACACGAAACTTAGGTGTTCTTGGAAAATTGTCTATTTGAAATTCAAAATGTTTATTTTTAGGATTCAATGCATATGTCTTGCATTCCAAAGTTTCCTTATCTGTGTTTGTAATAAAAACGTCTTCAGAGATTTTTTTTTATATTTTGCTAAAGATTTGAATCTCTTTCACTGAATTAGGGCCATATTTCTTTTAGATATTTTGTCTCAGCTTGTAATATGCTAAAGCCAAATTTCCATTCAAATGTAATTGAGAAAAAATTGTTCTATAAATGCAAAATATTGGAAAGTTTTCGTGGAAAGACATATGGTTCTAATTTCTCCTTCCGTGATTTCGTGTTTCTCGTCATTTCGCCGCCCATCTTGCCCTGGATAGACATAACTAATTTGAAACATATCTGAGCTTTGCATCTTATCTGGAGGTTATAATGGGATTGCTTCATTTTTTTCTATCCTTTCTCCTCTTCATCTTTTCTACCTAATTTTGTCTTCGTTTTTTAATGCAGTGATCCATAGGCAAGCTTCGTTTCTAGATCCCCTTGAGACAGCGACATACTCAACTCCCCCTTCTACCCAATTACTATTCATTCAAAACCCCCTCTCTCTCTTTCCTTCCTTATGTCTTTCAGTTCCCTTTTTCCACGTCGAAATCGAATAAGTCATTCTGTTTTCTTCATCACCCTTCTACTTTTTCTGTTTTTAATCTCAATCACCTGAAGGCGAACTTGTGTTTTGGAAGAGTTCTTCCCATGCCAATTTAGATTCCTACTTTGAATTTTAATTGGATTTTTTAACCCTCGTGGTTTTTAATAAAGAAGTTTGCTGCGTATCATTCCGAATGACGAACGAGCTGGAGTTTTTGGATATTTTAAATGGTAGGGTTGCATTTGTAAGTTTGCCAAATTTATTGAACTTGGTGTTAATGGTCTTCTTTTTTTGTTTGTCTTGCTCAGGTTGCTCCAAAAATCATTTAAATTTGAATAAATATTAAAGATAGTTTGTTCTTGCGTCTAGTATAAGAAGTTCGTTTGTGTGGTGAATTATTGATGAGTTGATCTGTGATCTTAGTGAGAATCGGCTTATTTTATTAAAAACTAGCAGAGGCACCCGGCGTTGCCCGGGATAATTACAGTTGTAGGTAAATAGAACAACCTCAGGAAGTTAAATAATAACTCAAATTGGCTTTCAGTAATTCTACAATTTCCTGCTGTAGATGAAGCTCCCGCTGTTCAGGTGTTTCCGACGCCCGGATAATTTTTTGTCTTCTCTGACCAATACTCATTCATTTCGGTGGCATTTCGATAGATATGAATTAATATGTATCCTTTGAACAGATATTATAGAGCATAATACAATATAGTTGTTGATTTGAAGAGTCGAGTTGATGTATGCTTTGTTATCGATTATGTCGTGAACTGCCGCCCGAGACCGACCGTTCTTATACAGGGTGAGGCATTTATCTTGAGACAACTGAATATCTCGGAAACTAAGCATTGTACGAAAAAATGTCCAAAATCAAAAGTGAATTATTTCGCGGGGGAAATTCCTTAGTTAAAAATTACCTCCCCACTTGTGAGGGGGGCTGGGGGAGGGGGGTAACTTTGAAATCTTAAATAGAACCCCTATTTTTAATGGTATATTCAGATTGTACACAATATTCGAGAAATGTTTTATTCTTGGTGTTTTTTCAATTGATTCAACCGTTCAGGAGATAGCGGCCCTGAAAGTGTGGAACTTTTAAAGTTTTGAACCCAATTTTATCGATGAAGACAAAGAGATAGAGAATGGGTCTTACAGATATTCCTATTCTACTTTTTAATGGTCTTTAAGAATCCGAAGTCAGAATTTCAAAAATTCAAAATTTTTTAGTGCACAAATAAACTTTTGGGGGCAGCAGTCCTATGGAGACAGAATCTATGCGTGTGTACTGAACAAAAGACACAAATCGTCTGAATATTTGTTAGGGAGCTGAAGGGAGACACGTATATCTCTTTATCTCCTCGAGAGAGACTGCCCTATCTATATCGTGCTATTATACTCATTTCCTGTTCATTGTCAATAATTCTTGGAAACGAATGTCTATTGCCAAGGCAACGGAACATTTTATCATAGCATCATCTTGAAAATATTGTTGCATCATCACAACATCACTACAATCGCAACAATCTGAATGGATGTATTCACTACTTGGTAATATGTTGTTGCAATTGCACTCTGCTCTCGATGTCATGAAGCAAACTTGAAGCCCTGGTCTAACAGCTTCGTTTCTTCGGTTGACACGCTCACCACTCGCTCACAACTTGCTCACCATTTGCTCAGTTCAGCAGAGTGCTGGCGAAGCCAATACAGCACAGAGCGAAGAGACTGCTTCCTCTGTCGCTTTTCCACTCTTTCTCAATAGTCTCTCCAGTTAGTGCTCATTTGTAAAGATTTTCAAATAAATGTTAAATTCTAAGAACTATCAATTCTAAGAAAAGCCCGAACAACAGGAAGTCTATGCATTGTTACACATTGACTTTTATTGTAATACGATAGTTCTAGGGACTTTGCCTTGCATTTTTGGTCATAAGATACCTCTTATTAATATGCCCTGCTATCATCATGAAATTAATTATACCTCTTATTAATTATCATTTTTTCGAAATCTGAGGTAGACAGTAAGTGTGCAAAATTTCATTAAGATCGGAATAAAACTGTATAAGTTTTGTATAAGAAACAAACACACAAGCATCCACAAACACTCTTCTTTAATATATTCGTCAGTAGTCTTTTCAATGAAGACTGATTTTGAAGATACAGCGGCCAACCTTTGAAAGATACAACAATGCGACATGGAAATTAGATAAAATACGTGGGTATTGTCTGAGCCCGTTTATGGCCGATGTATACATCAGAGAATTTAGTACCGCGGTTTCATGAACGCATTCATCCATTCAGCTTTTATAAAAGTGGAGGCAAAACGTTTTCCAGCACAATCAAATGAAAAAGTGGAGACAAAGCCGTGATGCCATGGCGATTGTAAGCGTTGAACACAATCTGATCGACATGCTGTGATTCGAGTTTTTAACTCGTTTAAATGGTGGCCTAAACACAATGTCTTACATCATCATAGGAAGTCATATGGCGGTTAAAGTCATATGGCGGTTAATCTGGGACCAGGGGAGAGGCCAGTGATGTCCTGGTTTCTACAACGACCTATTTAACGTTAGGGCCTTGTTCAGAAATCGGCAAACCTCACGATGCCAATTGCTAGGAATAGTAACACTGAGCTGCACTATCTCTAGAGTTATGGCGAATTAAAACAGGAACATTCTTTTGTGGCCATTGTGCGTTAAATCGAACATGGAATGCCTTATTTTGAACGAACTTGTGGTGAAGCTGTATGGGGCAATGATATTTATAACCTATTTTTCACGTGTAAAACAGACAGAAAGTAAATGGTGCGTAAATGAAGAGGCAAATATTTTAATAAAGTTTTTAAATAAATAAATAAATAAATAAATAACATCGCTGATCACTCTTAGTCAGCTTAGACAAAACCACAATGTAACAGAATAAAATATGCAGATGAAGATAAGTGGAAGCGTTGATTGAAGAAAAACAGGTGCTTGAAGCCAGTAACGTGTAGTGCACCTCTCAAGCCTAATTCGTAGAAATTTTGAATACCAGGCCCTAAAATGTAGCACTGCCTGGAAAGGTTCACGAATGGCACACGGAATGAAGAGAAAGAGACGAAGTTAGCTTCCTTTACTAGGCGAATTCCTGACGGAATAAAAACGGTAAAACACAAATTAGATGAGCACAAAGCAATAAATAATTCTTCTTAAAACACACTAATGAAGAGTTTAGTTGAAATAAATTCAGATAAAGTTCTCAATATGCAAGTAATCGCCTTAGCTTCTTTAAAAGATAAATTGTAATACTGTTGTCAGGTCACCGAGCCCCGACAGAGAAAAGAAGAAAAAAAATGGGCGAGGTTAATATCGGGAGCATTAAGGGAGGAGAAAGTAAGCAACAGAGAAAGAAGGTAAAAAGAAAGCCTCCACCCGCAAAAGAAAATAGAATAGTCAATGAAGGAAGCACGAAAGGTGAAGAAGGCAGCCGATTGGAAAATAAACAAAGCATGCAAATAAGGAAGTCGAATAAAAGGCAGGTAAAGCGGAAAGGAAAGCAGAGAGCGTTTCCTAACCAGATGATTCCAGACCTGGGAAGGACGAAGGACGATTAACTTCGATTAGTGCCCTCTGACTTTCACGGACTTTGAATTTATTCTCGCCGCAATTTAACATCCAACGCGTGCGAGAATAATTGTGTGACTTAGTGATCCTCCCCCCGGCTACCCCGGGGGAGGTTTCACCCCCCCCCCCCCCGAACTTTTTGTGACT
>JAHWFO010041953.1:1556717-1601031 GCA_023313115.1 Rhysida immarginata | reverse complement strand
CTCTGCAGGCAACAGAATGTAGCAGACCGAATTGTCGATGCTGAGTTTATCAAGGTTGGGCAAACCACCGTCCACCTGAGTTACGCCGAACCCGGATACGTTCCTGTTCTTATCCGGGATGCATCGCCGTTGATGGCTGAAAAGTATCTCCGAGACTACATGTCGGATTATGGGGTAGTACGTAGGGTTACGTACCCCCTGCACCCAGATTCTCCTCTTCAGATGACGGGCGACATCGTAGTCTTCATGGAGCTACATAAAGACATTCCTAAAAACCTTGTGATGCGCGGAATTAACGTCTCCGTGTCTTACAAGGGTCAGAGGCAGTGCTGCTGGTACTGCAAAAAGACTTCCCATCTTCGTAAAGACTGTCCTCTTCTACGGAAATGTGATTATTGCCACAAGACCGTGCACAAGTTTCATCAGTGCCAGGAGAGGTCAGATGCATTATCAGCAGCCCCAACGCCATCGCCTCAAGGAATGTCGTCCCAGCAACCAGGAAAGATGACTTCACCGGCTAAAACAACTGAGCCAAGCAGAGCGACAGCGCCTCGTCCACAACCTAGGACATCGAAGACGACCCCATCGTTGTCGTCACCTCCTCCTTCATTGGGGATATCGAAGTTGGCCCCACCGTCAACGCCTTCTTCATCACCGAGGAAGTCGAAGGCGACCCCACCATCGTCGCCTCCTCCTTCTCCGAGGATCTCGAAGACGACTCCACCATCGTCACCTCGTCCTACGATTCCTGGGAAGGAGATGCCGACTCCCCCTCCTCGGCCTAGTGTGGTACAGGAGTCTGTTTCCCCACGTGTACCTTCGCCTGATGTTTCCCCAATGCTGGAGGACTGTCAATCTGCTGAAGTCATCTTAGACGATTCGTTGTGCTCCGAGTCGGTGTTTGATGTGGTGGAGTTTCCAGCTCTTCCTCCACCTGCTCTTTCATCGGCTTCGCAGCCTCTTCGAATCGCCTGTGCGACCATGCCTGGTAAAATTTCATCTTCTGCTGGGACTACCAAGCCATCAACGTCTGCTCAGCGGGATCTTCTTGCGGCGCCTAAAAGCCCTCGCAAGAAAAAGGCCCGACGACATCGTAGCAAAAGGGACGGGATTTCTATGTCCTCATCATCTGAACGAGACAGCTGCGTAGACCGTCATCATCGCAGCTCCTCTTCCTCTTCGGGACGTGCTCGCTCCCCTAGAAGGAAGACATCTATGCCTCCTCCGCCATCTGTGAGGCATAAGACTCCTTCAGATACAGGTCAGCCCCCGTCAACCTAAATTCGCAGTGAAGGTCTTTTCCCTAAACGTTCGGTCCCTTGGTTCGTCTTTCAAGCAATCGGTTTTGTCATCATTTGTTGCCCTGTACAGGCCAGATATTCTACTTCTTCAAGAGGTTAAGCTGGCTGCTTCGCAGCAGCTTGCTAACCTACCTGGTCTTCGCAGTCAATATCCATCTGCGCAGTTCTTCATCAACTCATCTTCGCCACATGGACAGGGGGTTGCTACCATCATCTTCAACCCCTCCATGGTGGTGTCGAACTGCGTCTTTGACTGTGAGTGCAGGGTAATTTCTTTGGACCTCCTGCTATCTGGTCTCAAATTCCGATTGCTTAATGTGTACGCCCCGTGTTTATCAGCAGAGAAACGGACATTCTTTGAAGATCTGGATTTTTACCTGTGCTCGTCCTTGCCTGCAGTGGTTGCTGGGGACTTTAATTGCCATCCGGATGAAAACAACATCTTTTCGTCTGGGTACATCTACCAGCTGTGCCAGCGGAATGGACTTTTCGATCTGTGGGCGTCTTCTTCCCATTCCAACCAATGGGGGTCCACCTTTCATCAAGGGCCCTCTGTGTCATCAAGGTTGGACCTTTTTCTAGTAGACGCCACTTTCGCTGGTGCCCCTGGTTCCATGGAGGTCATTCCGTGCTCTTTTTCAGACCACAGTGCCATCAAGTGGTCCTGGAACCCTCCATTCCCTGCCTCCTCTGCAGGTACTACTTCGGACAATTGGTTCCTGAACGTTTCTCTGCTTGACATCGATAGATACAAGGGAATGTTCGTTCGGTTTGTGGAAAGACATCTTCACAACCTGCCTCCGTCGCTAGCTTCGTGGCTTTCTTTTAAATCTAAACTCCGTCGCTTCTTTAGAAAGATTGGGTGTGATGCTGCTAGACGCAATCGGCGCCATCTCCTCATGCTCCAAGAGATCCTCCGCCTCCTCCGCTGTTCCATCCCGAAGGGGGCATATGCTGATGACATCCTCCAGGTGAAGAGCGAGATCAATGCTCTAATGATCCGCAAGGCCGCCGGCGCAGCTCTCAGGGCCAAACTGTCCTGGGCGTCTGACGTCCGGAATATGTCGTCAGCTGCGTTCGCTGAGGAGAGGCGTCGCGCCAACAAGAAGAGGTGCCATCGTTTGGTGGTGGAGAATGGGATAGTGGAAACCGACGCTGACATCTTGTCGGCTTTTCACTCCCATTTTTCATCATTTTTTGGCCACCCAGTCTTTCCATCCGACACCACGACGAATTGGATCGAGGCACTTAGACCTTTTACTGCGGATGCTGACCTGTCAATTACCCGTCCCTTTTCCGAAGATGAAGTCAAGAAGTTTCTGTCGATGGATGGCCGTCATCAGTCCAGCCCTGGATTAGACGGCATCCCGTACTCTTTCTTCAATGCGACTTGGAAACTTCTTGGGCCTTTCCTGGTGCAAGTTTTCAACTCCATCCTTAAGGACCCTTCCTCCATCACGTCGGACTTTACCGCGGGGAGAATCATCTTACTCCCCAAGGTACCGAATCCTGAACTCGTCACCCAGTGGAGGCCTATTACTCTACTCAACACAGATTATAAGGTCTTCACTGGCGTGCTACAACAACGGCTAAAATGCTTCGCCGACGAGTTCTTCGATCCGGGACAATCCTGCTCCATTCCATCTCGCAGGATGTCCGACAACATCATCACCATCAAATGTGTTATGGAGGAAGCGTGTGTGCGTCGTCAGACTCTTGCCGTCCTAAGTCTTGACCAGGAAAAGGCCTTCGACAAGGTGAATCACGTGTTTCTTTTCCGAGTGTTTCACCATCTTCATCTTCGGAAATTTGCTACGATTATCTCAGCACTGTATGCTTCTGCCACGTCATGCGTGGCGATTAATGGCTCCAACTCGCCTTTCTTTGAACTGTCCAAAGGCGTTAGGCAGGGGTGTCCCATCTCTCCCCTCCTATACATTTTCTATTTGGAGCCATTATTACAATTTCTTAATCGCCACCCAGATGTCCGGGGGTACGATTTGCCAGCTGCTTCCATCAACATCCGTACGCTGGCATACGCTGATGATGTAGTGCTATTTGCATCTGATGCGTATTCCCTGGGCATCTATAAAGAATCTTTCGAACACTTTAGCACTTCGACGGGAAGCTCCATCAATCTCGTCAAGTCTAAAGGCATCGCTATTGGGAAGTGGACAGTGGACTATCTTCAAACCTTCCCAATAACGTGGTGTCAGCAAATTACAGTGCTGGGATACGTCTTCTCTTTTCTACCCGACATGGACTCCCGTCACTGGCAGCAAGTTATCGACAAGTGTTTGTCTCGCCTTGGCAAGAACTTTCGTTATTCCACCTCGATGTTTGTCAAGGCGAGGTTCATCAAGACACACATCTTAACTTTATTGACATCAAAATGCCTATTCGCCTTGCCATCTTCTCAACTTTTGAAGAAGGTGCACGGTGCCATTGCAGACTGTATTTGGGGGTATGCAGCAGCCCGTCATCCCCTTCGCCGAGAACTGCTGTATATCCCCTTCGAGGGAGGAGGCCTGGGCCTGCCTAACATCCGGCACTACCTCATTGCGGCCAGATTGGCTGCCTTGATCCGGGTCTTCCTTCTTCCCCTTCCCATCTGGGCCAATTTTCTGTTCCTGCACCTGCGTTTCTTCTTCAAGGTGAATGGGCTACCAGTTCCCACTTCGCTGCCAGTGACAATCAACCTACGATCTCCTGGGTTCTACAACCGAATCCAGGGAGACTTAGCGACTTTTATTAAAGATTTGCGTCAGGTAGACCCACAAGACTGGGGAAGCCTACGTCTATCTTGGTTCTTCCAGCAGGCAGACCGGGGTGCGTCTTCTGACATCGTGCGGTGGCACCCCGAATATCCATGGTCAGCCATCTTGAAGGCCATCAAGTCCTTCGCCTTCGAGAGGACTGTGTTTAATTTTCAATGGCGCCTGCTGCACCATGGATTCTTTACTCTCCAACGTCTACATCAGTGGGGAGTAGTCGGTTCTGCTGGTTGCCTGTTTTGTGGGTCTCCTGAATCCATCGACCATGTCTTTTTCGAGTGCCCGTTCGCACAGTCCATCTGGGATCGCCTTTCAAGACACTTTCATCTGACTGCCTTCTCCATCCAGTCAGTGCGATTTCTGATGGACTACTCCACCGGTGTTGCTTATAAGCTGGACCTGGCCACTTCCATCGCCTTCATGAACAAGGAGCTTTGGCTGGCTCGTCAGCAACGACTTGCTGGTTTGCCTTCGCCAGCCTCAGCCGTCTGGAGGAGAGGTGCCTCCCATCTAAGGTCCTTCCTTCAGCTCGAGTGGCCACGGCTTGGCCCAGCTACGTTTCGGAGACGCTATTCGTCATCTCAGCGTCTCTGTAAGGTCATTGGAAGGGATACGATCAACATCTCGTATCTCTTCACCTTTCCCCTCAACATCGATGACCCACCGGTGAGCGGACGGGCCTCCTTTTGAGGCGTTTATATAGGCGGTGCAGCCCTTAAAGGCTGCCCGTACTCCTATCGCATGTGCGCCTGGGCACCCTGCCTGTTTCACGATCTAAGGGTGCCCCTCTGGAGCCATACCACCGGCTCCAGTTCCAACAGTGGACGAAGGACGATTAACTTCGATTAGTGCCCTCTGACTTTCACGGACTTTGAATTTATTCTCGCCGCAATTTAACATCCAACGCGTGCGAGAATAATTGTGTGACTTAGTGATCCTCCCCCCGGCTACCCCGGGGGAGGTTTCACCCCCCCCCCCGAACTTTTTGTGACTTTTGATATCAACCATGGATCGCATGGTTGATATGATTGCCGACGGCCCCTTCGCCGTTGGCATGTTTATGAAGGAGCTATACGCAAAAACGCGTATACCTCCGGTTCTCCCGTCGGGTCACCCCGCTGTGACTGTTCTGCAGAGGCTCTCTCCGACTGAGTCGAAGATGCTCTGCAGGCAACAGAATGTAGCAGACCGAATTGTCGATGCTGAGTTTATCAAGGTTGGGCAAACCACCGTCCACCTGAGTTACGCCGAACCCGGATACGTTCCTGTTCTTATCCGGGATGCATCGCCGTTGATGGCTGAAAAGTATCTCCGAGACTACATGTCGGATTATGGGGTAGTACGTAGGGTTACGTACCCCCTGCACCCAGATTCTCCTCTTCAGATGACGGGCGACATCGTAGTCTTCATGGAGCTACATAAAGACATTCCTTCAAACCTTGTGATGCGCGGAATTAACGTTTCCGTGTCTTACAAGGGTCAGAGGCAGTGCTGCTGGTACTGCAAAAAGACGTCCCATCTTCGTAAAGACTGTCCTCTTCTACGGAAATGTGATTATTGCCACAAGACCGTGCACAAGTTTCATCAGTGCCAGGAGAGGTCAGATGCATTATCAGCAGCCCCAACGCCATCGCCTCAAGGAATGTCGTCCCAGCAACCAGGAAAGATGACTTCACCGGCTAAAACAACTGAGCCAAGCAGAGCGACAGCGCCTCGTCCACAACCTAGGACATCGAAGACGACCCCATCGTTGTCGTCACCTCCTCCTTCATTGGGGATATCGAAGTTGGCCCCACCGTCAACGCCTTCTTCATCACCGAGGAAGTCGAAGGCGACCCCACCATCGTCGCCTCCTCCTTCTCCGAGGATCTCGATGACGACTCCACCATCGTCACCTCGTCCTACGATTCCTGGGAAGGAGATGCCGACTCCCCCTCCTCGGCCTAGCGTGGTACAGGAGTCCGTTTCCCCACGTGTACCTTCGCCTGATGTTTCCCCAATGCTGGAGGACTGTCAATCTGCTGAAGTCATCTTAGACGATTCGTTGTGCTCCGAGTCGGTGTTTGATGTGGTGGATTTTCCAGCTCTTCCTCCACCTGCTCTTTCATCGGCTTCGCAGCCTCTGCGAATCGCCTGTGCGACCATGCCTGGTAAAATTTCATCTTCTGCTGGGACTACCAAGCCATCAACGTCTGCTCAGCGGGATATTCTTGCGGCGCCTAAAAGCCCTCGCAAGAAAAAGGCCCGACGACATCGTAGCAAAAGGGACGGGATTTCTATGTCCTCATCATCTGATCGAGACAGCTGCGTAGACCGTCATCATCGCAGCTCCTCTTCCTCTTCGGGACGTGCTCGCTCCCCTAGAAGGAAGACATCTATGCCTCCTCCGCCATCTGTGAGGCATAAGACTCCTTCAGATACAGGTCAGCCCCCGTCAACCTAAATTCGCAGTGAAGGTCTTTTCCCTAAACGTTCGTTCCCTTGGTTCGTCTTTCAAGCAATCGGTTTTGTCATCATTTGTTGCCCTGTACAGGCCAGATATTCTACTTCTTCAAGAGGTTAAGCTGGCTGCTTCGCAGCAGCTTGCTAACCTACCTGGTCTTCGCAGTCAATATCCATCTGCGCAGTTCTTCATCAACTCATCTTCGCCACATGGACAGGGGGTTGCTACCATCATCTTCAACCCCTCCATTGTGGTGTCGAACTGCGTCTTTGACTGTGAGTGCAGGGTAATTTCTTTGGACCTCCTGCTATCTGGTCTCAAATTCCGATTGCTTAATGTGTACGCCCCGTGTTTATCAGCAGAGAAACGGACATTCTTTGAAGATCTGGATTTTTACCTGTGCTCGTCCTTGCCTGCAGTGGTTGCTGGGGACTTTAATTGCCATCCGGATGAAAACAACATCTTTTCGTCTGGGTACATCTACCAGCTGTGCCAGTGGAATGGACTTTTCGATCTGTGGGCGTCTTCTTCCCATTCCAACCAATGGGGGTCCACCTTTTATCAAGGGCCCTCTGTGTCATCAAGGTTGGACCTTTTTCTAGTAGACGCCACTTTCGCTGGTGCCCCTGGTTCCATGGAGGTCATTCCGTGCTCTTTTTCAGACCACTGTGCCATCAAGTGGTCCTGGAACCCTCCATTCCCTGCCTCCTCTGCAGGTACTACTTCGGACAATTGGTTCCTGAACGTTTCTCTGCTTGACATCGATAAATACAAGGGAATGTTCGTTCGGTTTGTGGAAAGACACCTTCACAACCTGCCTCCGTCGCTAGCTTCGTGGCTTTCTTTCAAATCTAAGCTCCGTCGCTTCTTTAGAAAGATTGGGTGTGATGCTGCTAGACGCAATCGGCGCCATCTCCTCCTGCTCCAAGAAATCCTGCGCCTCCTCCGCTGTTCCATCCCGAAGGGGGCATATGCTGATGACATTCGCCAGGTGAAGAGCGAGATCAATGCTCTAATGATCCGCAAGGCCGCCGGCGCAGCTCTCAGGGCCAAGCTGTCCTGGGTGTCTGACGTCCGGAATATGTCGTCAGCTGTGTTCGCTGAGGAGAGGCGTCGCGCCAACAAGAAGAAGTGCCATCGTTTGGTGGTGGAGAATGAAATAGTGGAAACCGACGCTGACATCTTGTCGGCTTTTCACTCCCATTTTTCATCATTTTTTGGCCACCCTGTCTTTCCATCCGACGCCACGACGAACTGGATCGAGGCACTTAGACCTTTCACTGCGGATGCTGACCTGTCAATTACCCGTCCCTATTCCGAAGATGAAGTCAAGAAGTTTCTGTCGATGGATGGCCGTCATCAGTCCAGCCCTGGATTAGACGGCATCCCGTATTCATTCTACAATGCGACTTGGAAACTTCTTGGGCCTTTCCTGGTGCAAGTTTTCAACTCTATTCTTAAGGACCCTTCTTCCATCACGTCGGACTTTACCGCGGGGAGAATCATCTTACTCCCCAAGGTACCGAATCCTGAACTCGTCACCCAGTGGAGGCCTATTACTCTTCTCAACACAGATTATAAGGTCTTCACTGGCGTGCTTCAACAACGGCTCAAATGTTTCGCTGACGAGTTCTTCGATCCGGGACAATCCTGCTCCATTCCATCTCGCAGGATGTCCGACAACATCATTACCATCAAGTGTGTTATGGAGGAAGCGTGTGTACGTCGTCAGACTCTTGCCGTCCTTAGTCTTGACCAGGAAAAGGCTTTCGACAAAGTGAATCACGTGTTTCTTTTCCGAGTGTTTCACCATCTTCATCTTCGGAAATTTGCTACGATTATCTCAGCACTGTATGCTTCTGCCACGTCATGCGTGGCGATTAATGGCTCCAATTCGCCTTTCTTTGAACTGTCCAAAGGCGTCAGGCAGGGGTGTCCCATCTCTCCCCTCTTATATATTTTCTATTTGGAGCCATTATTACAATTTCTTAATCGCCACCCAGATGTCCGGGGGTACGATTTGCCAGCCGCTTCCATCAACATCCGTACGCTGGCATACGCTGATGATGTAGTGCTATTTGCATCTGATGCGTATTCCCTGGGCATCTATAAAGACTCTTTCGATCTCTTTAGTACTTCGACGGGAAGTTCCATCAATCTCGTCAAGTCTAAAGGCATCGCTATTGGGAAGTGGACAGTGGACTATCTTCAAACCTTCCCAATAACGTGGTGTGAGCAAATCACAGTGCTGGGATACGTTTTCTCCTTTTTACCTGACATGGACTCTCGTCACTGGCAGCAGGTTATTGATAAGTGTTTGTCTCGCCTTGGCAAGAACTTTCGTTATTCCACCTCGATGTTTGTCAAGGCGAAATTCATCAAGACCAACATCTTGCCCATCTTGACATCTAAATGCCTATTTGCCTTGCCATCTCCTCAGCTCCTGAAGAAAGTGCATAGTGCAGTTGTGGACTGTGTTTGGGGGTATGCGGCGGTCTGTCACCCTGTTCGAGGGGAACTGCTGTTTATCCCCTTTGAAGGAGGAGGCCTGGGCCTGCCTAACATCCGGCGCTACCTCGTTGCGGCCAGAATGGCTGCCTTGATTCGGGTCTTCCTCCTTCCCCCTCCCATCTGGGCCAATTTTCTCTTCCTGCACCTGCGTTTCTTCTTCAAGGTGAATAGGCTACCAGTTCCTTCTTCGCTGCCAGTGACAATCAACCTACGATCTCCTGGGTTCTACAACAGAATTCAGAAAGACTTTGCGACCTTCATTCAAGATCTGCGTCAGGTAGACCCACAAGACTGGGGAAGCCTTCGTCTATCTTGGTTCTTCCAGCAGGCCGATCGGGGTGCGCGTTCCGACATCGTGCGCTGGCACCCCCAGTTTCCATGGTCAGCCATCTTGAAGGCCATCAAGTCCCTTGCCTTCGAGAAGACTGTATTTAACTTTCAATGGCGCCTGCTGCACCATGGTTTCTATACTCTCCAGAGGTTACATCAGTGGGGAGTAGTCGGTTCTGCTGGTTGCCTGTTTTGTGGGTCTCCTGAATCCATTGACCATGTATTTTTTGAGTGCCCGTTCGCACGGTCCATTTGGGATTGCCTCTCATCCCATTTTGGTCTGACTACCTTCTCCATCCAGTCAGTGCGATTTCTAATGGACTATTCCACCGGTGCTGCGTACAAGCTGGACCTAGCCACTTCCATCGCTTTTCTCAACAAAGAACTTTGGTTGGCCCGTCAGAAGCGATCTGGCGGTGTTCATCAACCAGCCTCAGTCATCTGGAGGATGGGCGCCATCCATCTTAGGTCCTTCCTCCAGCTCGAGTGGCCACGGCTTGGCCCAGCTACGTTTCGGAGACGCTATTCGTCATCTCAGCGTCTCTGCAAGATCATTGGAGGGGATACGAACAACATCTCGTATCTCTTTACTTTTCCCCTCAACATCAATGACCCACCGGTAGGCGGACGGGCCTACTCTTGAGGCGTTTACATAGGAGCAGCCCTTGAAAAAAGGGCCGCCCGTATTCCTATAGCATGTGCGCCTGGGCACCCTGCCTGTGTTACGATCTAAGGGTGCCCCTCTGGAGCCATAACACCGGCTTCAGTTCCAACAGCAGCCAAACGAATGGACGAGCTAGAAAAGAGTCTGATAAAGCTCATTATTTTTGTCAGCCTTCGGCATTGATATTTTCCGATAATTTCTACTTAGGTGAATCCCGAGCACAAGGAGGACTCGCACGGAACCGACCCCGCCATGGCAATACTACGGAGAATCGTGAGTTCGTCAGTGCAAGGGTAGAAGCAAGGAATAGTAAAAATGAAAAGTTTCATCATGGAAGAAACGATCGGCGTCGTCGCTCATTTGACAATAAAAAGATAAGTGGACTTACTGAATTGTTTCATACGCAAATATTTGTCAATTCTAATATTCCGACCCAGGAAAGCGAGAAGCAAGCTAAAATCGTTAGCACTCGAGACGGCCGACCGACAAGGAATCAATACAGACGGAATCGTGACGCTCATCATAAATACAAGGTCCATGCTACGGAGCAGCCATTAAGAGGTGGGAATACCGTCTTCATTAAACCTGATCAAGAGTTCGACACAGGGAACTTAGACTCGACATCGATCCGATCCGAAGGTAAAGACGACGGCATAAATCTCGCATCGTCGGCACAAGAAGCTACGTTAACGTTCAAGATTAACGAGCGGACTCATCAGGACCAGACTTCAGCCCAGGAACCCAAACAGGAGGTTTCACGCCATTGCCGTATAAGCCCAGGAGACAACGTAACTCGGACTGATTCAGCAATCGAGCCAACCACGGGAGAAGCAGGCGACATTGGCACAGCAAGCGCGAGCCGCAAAGAGAGCTCTCAACGCGAGCCACGCTTGGCTGCCCCCAGCGCTTCTCAGGTTGTACCAGTTGGATCTCAATCACGTAGAAGTTACGTATTGTCCGGATTTTCGGCAACACTGCAGCATCATTGGACTTGGACTACCGCAGGGTCGTTATTTCCCGCACTAGTACCCACCGCCACAAGAGGTCCACTTGAACACAAGGATATCGTCTCACCGGCTCTACAGACTAATCCTGAAGAAGATTCGCAATAATTTATTTTAAATTATTAACGCATAATAATGTATTTCCACTTGGAATATTTTAATTAAGGTTTTCATTAAAATTGTTCCTCGTAAAAATAATCGTTTCCACTCACTCCTCCTTTCTCGATCACGATATTTATTAACTAATATCACAAAGTTAATTATTTCAAAAGAAAGTCGTGATAACTGTATAGAATAAATGCCTTCGAATTAAAATAACTTTGTATTGTCTTAAACAAGCTTCAATTTTAATGAATCCTCCAATGCTATCATGCCAATAGGCCATTAATCTAAATGGGAAGATTCCACTAAGATTACGTCGATGTTGATTTAATTCATGGAATATTAAATTTAATCATGCGTAACTCGGCCGCTCAATACAATTACAAAATTTAACAGATGGAAATATTGCAGCGGAGTTGTTATAGGCAAATTTCGAATAGAAATAGAAATATTACCGAACGTTGCCCGAATCACATTAGGTTCTCCGTTGACAATTATTTCATGTGGGCGAGTTACATTAGCGGTAGTCGAAGTGGGCGGCTTCTGCGTGGAAATATCGATAAAAGGAGAGGCCTTTTTCTTGAGATGAAATAGACAAATTTAATTTATTATTAAATGCATTAGAATGATAAAAGCTATCTACGCAATTAAATTGGAGGATGAGAATTAGAGTTCATAAAACAACTTGCTTCTTATCATTAATTATCTTAGAAGAACAGGCTGACTGAATTTTATGATTAAATAATTGGTTTGGTTTGGTTTGTTTAGTATTAACGTCCTTTTCAACTGCCATGGTCATTTCAGGACGGCGTTATAGGGGCCGCAAATTTTGCCTCGCAAGAGTTCTTTAACGTGCAGCCGGCAAATGATTACACGGGACCAACGGCTTTACTTCCCTTCCGAAGGAAGTGCGTGATCTCAGGATTATGATTAAATAAATTATAGTTTAAATTTTGATGATTAATTTCTCTAATAGTGCTGCTTTCCCCACAATGGCTTTCGGAAATTTTTTCCTACTTTTGTTACAAAATCGCTTGGACTCATTCTCACTTTTGTTCCGTCCATGACAAGCGCCTCGGTCCTCCACTCTCCGAACTGCTGCTGTCCCTTTGATTGCTTCGAATGTAACTCCTCTCGAGGCATCTGCCCGTCTCCTATTTAGCTGGTTTTCAGTTTCCATATTTGCAATTTGACGCTAACATTCAAATTAGAGCTAAGGAAAGTTTTCGATGGATATCCTCGAACACGTGACATTATTCTTATGTCAGAGACTGAACTTATTCGAAGTTACCCTTAATTTATTAAATTAGGATGAAAAACTAAAGGAAAAGTTCCGGGATCTGGATTCGAACTAGGGACCACGAGCATCTAGCTGTTGCCTCTACCAACTGGGCCACCGCTGGTCCCAGGTTCGTTTTTCATCTTATACCGAGTGCATGATCTCTAGTATTCATTTATTACTTTGTTGTCCTTATACCGGGTGATCCAAAAGTGTGTTACATTTTTTCATGAAACTAATAATTGTTTTGCCGTGACGAATTCTTGTCCTTTTCATTGTTTTGCGCGTGCCTCGTGATTCTTATGAAAGCATTGAATTGCTGGAAAGCAAACACTAAAAAAGTCGTTAACCAATGGAAGGAAAGTAACACCCTTTTGGATCACCCGGTATAAGATTATTAGGGAATTATAGAAATCACATTCAAGTTTTCTCATAGTCACTTAACCCTGGAAACAATACTAACCTCAGGAACTGAAAGGACTTGTCATTCGATTATTACGATTCGTCATTAAAATGTTATAGTAGGCATGTTATGGTAAAATGTATCCGCCCGTTATTTTTGTATTTGTAAGTACTGCGGGTTATTTTTATCTTTTTGGTTAACCTTTATTATCCAATTGCACATCGTTTTCTTAGCAAGTCTTTAACGAGATAGTTGAAGCAGACATTGCCCATGGGGCAGTTTTATCGATAATAAGAAAGCAGTTTACCTTTTCGAAGCGATTGCCGCTTAATCGATTTTGTCCATTGATTTATGCCAGCGTAGTGGAGATAAATTCCGGGGCTAATAAGTGCAGATGCAAATGCCAGGAGCCACAAAAGGCGGAATCTCTCTCTCTTATCGCCGTGCAAGCGACGGCAGAGAATGAATGCCAATCGCTCTCTTTTGCTCTGGTGGGGCTATTTAACATCGCCCGACGTTCTTATATATTGGTCGTTACACTTTAGAATGGCAAATGTTACGGATCATTAATATCAGACGAGTATATTTCCTTCATGGCATTTCGCGGGGATTATAGGAGAATTACGGGATAATTGCGAGGCACTGGTGGAATGGGGAGAGATAGAGAACGGAATTCTTGCATTCGAGATTTGATTCGACTTTAAACGACACTTAGACATGATAGGGCTTAATTAACAGCGCTCTGGCCGCCTATTACTTAAAGGGGGGAACGTCGTTACTGAGCCACCAGTCGACTGCTGCTACTGCTGCTGCGTTTTCTCTTTCTTTCTTTCTCTCATTCTTAACACACCCCACCTCTGCTCTTCATTCCTTCCTTACAACTCCACCTTCGAAAAACATTCAAAGGTAGGCGGATGGCGGAGAAGAAAATTATTTCCGTAAATGGGAATAGGCGATGGAATAGATGAAAACTGTTTTATGGAGAGCGCCAAAATAAGAAGGTTGACATAGAAATAAACAAAAAACTTAAACTGTGGGAGACATCAATTTTCCATAAGAATAACGAGAATTTTTTAATAGACATATATGTGCATTTCAACAACTTGGTTGTCTCCATCAGTGTAAATACAAAATACAATGTGTGTGAAGCTATTTAATTAAATTAAGATGAAAAATAAAAGGGAAAGCATCCTAAAGACTACTAGGATGGTCAGGAATTCCAAGTAGAATCCCAAGGGTGAGGAATTCCTGCTTTCTAAATTATCAATAAGCTGATGAAAATTTACAACAAAGTAATAGTTGAATCTGAAGCACTGCTCCAAAATTTGTAATTAATTACCATGATTGATTTGGAGACACTCTGCAAGCCAGTAGTCTGCCCAATCTTGGGCTTCCAACTTTAACTACTAACAAAGGAACTACATGAACAAGTACCTCAAAGATTCACACAAAATTGAAATATGTTACTCCTCTAAAGCTATTATTGATGCTTGCAAAATAAGAAAATGTTAAATTTTGTTTCTTTCAAAATAAACCGAGAAAACGGAAAAATTTGAGCACATATAGCCATACAAAGACTCCATTGTTAAAGCGGTGTGTATGTACCGGGTGTTTCAAAAATAATTTGAAAAATCAATAAAAACTAAACGAGCAGCGATAGAAATACACCGTTTGTAATTTCGAAAGTTTGTCTGCCTGAAAATTTACTGTTTTCCCAAGCATAATGCAACACACGGTGTATTTCTATCGTTGCCCGTTTAGTTTATATTGATTTTTCAAATATACCGGTCATTTTGAAACACCCGGTATATTAATGCGTTCTCAACTTCTTTCTTCCACTACTCAGCAATACGCACGAATCTACTTCACATGAAAGCAACGCTATTGCTTCCAAGGTATGCGTTCCACAAGAAAAATGCTCCGTACAACTAAGTGTAGATTTTTTTGTAAGTAGTTTTTAGGGCATTTGGAGAAACCATATCAGCACTGGTCCAGTTGGTAGAGGCGACGAGCTACATACTGATGGTCTCTGGTTCGAATATTTGCTCGCAAAATTTTCCTTTCCAAATGTAATTACCAAGCTTTGGAGCAAAGTCGTTTATGTAGCTATTATTAGTGGGATGCTTCTAGCTCAGACAATCCTCAATCAAGAGGAAACACTTATTAAATATTTTATTTGAGCTTTATTGGTCAGTAGGCTCCTCATCCAGTTCAATATTTTTCTTTTGTGGAGGCTTCAGTTACATTCGAACACATATCTGTTATTCTGTATTCACACTTATGAAGGCAACTTAGTTATGTTATTAAGTAGCGGAAAATGGAGCCAATTATTGGTTTTACAGCACCCATCTGTGCATCTTGGCTTACCGTGGGCATGTCATACGTCACTATTTAGTTTGGTTTTGATTGGTCCACTGGGGTCGAAGTTACGCGGATGCGAGTTAGAGGGGACCATCTGGTCTATATGGTATCTAAATATGTAAAGGAGTAAAGGTATGCAGATTCCTCTAGGCAATATCTAAATACACAGTCCAGTCACATTAATGTGACCACCTGTCAGTAGCCAGAATAACCACCTTTCGCGGCTCGGACAGCTGCGAGACGGGCAGGAAGAGAGTCAATAAGGTTCTGGAAAGTGTTGATAGGGATGTGAAGCCATGCGGACTCCAGTTCTGTGGTGAGCTGCCGTAGGTTGCGCGGTGGAGGATCCATGGCGCAAACAACCCGATTGAGGTGGTCCCACAGATGCTCTATGGGGTTTAAATCCGTGGAATTTGGGGGCCAGGGGAGCACCGTAAACGCATCCTCGTGCTTTTCGAACCACGCACGGACACTGCGCGCTGTATTGCTGTCGCATTGTCCTGCTGGAAGATGCCATCATGCTGAGGAAACACAATCTGCATGTAGGGGTGGACATGGTCCGAAAGGACAGATGCATACTTCATTGATCCATGGTGCCGTCCACAATGATGAGTGTACCCAGGGAATGACAATGAAACATTCCCCAGACCATAACGCTGCCTCCACCGGCCTGGACCTTTGCGGCACGTGTTGCAGGGCGTTTGTTTCTGACGCTGAACGTCGTACACGCCATCGATGAAGCATAAACCGTGATTCATCGGTACTGGCGTGAAAATGTCAGTCTTTGTCGCCGGTGAACAGCCGTCAGCATTGGTGCACGAACCACCCGTCTGCTGCGGAGCCCCATACGCAGCAACGTTCGCTGAACAGTCTTTGAGGATACACGTTTGGTAGCCCCATGGTTCAGCTGGGAAATCAGTTGGTCCATGGTTGCACGTCTGTTCGCTTGTACGCATCTCCGTAGCCCTCGTTCCACCTCTGTCATCTATGGCCCGTGGTGTCCCACACTTGGCACATCGCTGATTTTGGGTATTGCCATTCTACCATGCACGGTACACTTTCACCAAGGCGGCGCGCGAACAGTTCACAAAACTAGCCGTTTCGGAAATACTGCCGCCCTTGGCTCGAAGCCGATGATCATGACCTTTTGAAGGTCGGATAAATCTCTACGTTTCGTCATGACTCCAACAATTGCACCTTCCCTTTGACACCCTTCCTATACCTCTCCCCCTTCAGCTCTGATACTGGTACGTACCTTTGGGACGTAACCATTTTCCTCTGACGTAACCATTTTCCATGTGTTTTCAATGGCAATATATGGCCTGTGAAGTATCATTCGATCGGAAATGATGGGAAACGAAAGAAGACAGAGCTCTTTTCTATTTTCTAAATACTACGTTCGAGAAAATCAATTTTTGATTGAAAAATGGGGATTCAAAAGTGAGGATAAAAGAGGTAAAATATAGATGAACTCGGAGCTTCCGCTACTTTCCTATGCTCTACTCGGGGGGGGGGGGGGGGGCTAATTTCTTGTTGAACTATATAGACGTATGTATTTAAAAAAATAATTCCTGTGGAAAAGTGGTGTCTTCCTTCTTTGGCTTCCATAACTGAAGATTGACTTTTTCTACTGTGAAAGAGAATTTTTCTACCTTTTTGTCTTCAACTGAGTTTCAATCTGAATTCTTGGAAATCAGAACCAGACCACGCTGTCAGCTCTTTCGGCCAAATATCTCGTTTCCACTGGGAAAATGTCAAACACCCACTTTAATCATTTTGCACAACAGAATCCGTCATATTCCTAAATCTTTCTTTTTCATTTTAAAAATCTCTCCCTACTAATACAATAACAGAAATCTCTTTTCTAATAAAAATTTGCTAGTGTAAGAAAAATAAAACAAGAGAAATTTTTTTTATCAGTTCTCTTGAGAAATGGTTCGTTGTAAAGCTAAAGTGACTTTTTGTGTCTTTCGAGAACTTCTCATCGTTTCTGAAAAATTGAAGGTTTTTTTTTTTTTTTTTTTTTTTTTTTTTTTTTTTTTTTTTTTTTTTTGTCCCTCTGTTGTTTTCTATTTTTCTTCAGGGTCTGTTCTTTGACTGACATTCGGAAGGGCGATGGCATATGAGGTGGCCTCTGAAAACATGGAAAGATTAAAATTTTTATCAGCGCAAAAATCAACGAAAAGAACTGAGCATCATGCTTGCATTAAATTTAAAAAAGTCTCCTGTAAATATTGTTTGCCGGGAAAGGTTTTTTGCCGGAAAAATTTATTTTTTATTAATTTCCTTTTATTTAACTGCCAACTTTCGAGATGTTTGCCGTGGATTTTGAGTCGCCTGAAACATCGTTATCATTGATGTCTTATTTTTTCAGAGCAAGTTGTTTATCATTAAAAAGAAAATTCGCAAATAAAATGTTCTGTCATAACATCACAAACTTTTAGGACCTTTTTACGTTAAGGACATAAACTATGATTGACAGAAAACACGAGTTTAGATGATCTCTTTGGACCATGGTTGGCTTAATATTAAATTAGGTAGATAAAATATACAAACACGGAACAATGAATTCCAAACACCTGTGTAAATTTGATCTAATCCGTTTTTATCCCAAAACAGTTTCAGTCTTGGGATTCAAGCGGTAGTTCTTAAGAAGTTGGGTGATTCTAATCATAGAATTTGACCAGAGAAATAGTAGGATCTAACTGACTTCGAAAAGGGACTCATTGTTGATGGTCATCTAGCTGGAGCCACGTTGGAAACAACGAAACAGCTGACTGGATTCTCGATATCTAGAGTATTCAACCGTTGGATAAAATGTTCTAAAGGAGGCCCAAAGACAATCAATCGTGAGCGAGACCGCCGTCGTTTAAAATAATTTGTACGGAGAAACAGGATCCACTATGCGACATTTTAATCGAATCTTTTTTCCGACTCGGGAATTGAAGGGGATTGAAATAGGCAGTCGCATGCCTATACGAAAATCTCTGATTTCTGCAAAGAATAGGAAAGTTGGTATAGAGTAGTGTCTGGAACGTTGTGACCAACTTTCGGAGCTGCAAACAGCGTTAGTGCTAGTGTGATGCGCCTTATTATAAACTGCACTGCATAGGCTTGTACTACAATTACTGTAATTATTATTAATATTGCATTTAAAATAATTAAATTATCTAATGAGAAAAAGCATATTTACTAAATTCATATTTAAAATAAAAATAACTTTTTTGCAGTATTTATTTTTTAACGGAGTTGGTCACGTTCCTATTGGAGGAATAGGTTAAAAATAATTTTTATTATTTATATTACTTATATTAACTTGTATTACTTAAATTTTTTAAAGTTAAACCGTGTGTCTCAAAAATCGCGTGCCATATGAAAAGTTCATGAATGTTGGCTTTATGTTCACACGATTTTGCAAGCTTATCGTTCATGTTCAAAATGTGCACCATGCACTCGAAGACAATGTCTCACACGATCCAAATTTTCTTCTGTCACGCTTAAAAGTGTAGCTGGTGGGCTTAGGAATATCAGGGTGCCGGCGATGAAATTCGTCTGCAGCTTCTCGAGATGTTCTGTGGTGATCTCCACAAAGAAGTATCAGATCTACTTCATTATTTCACCTACAAAATAAAAGCAACCAATTAATCCATTTGGCACGCGACTTAATGATAGTTAATGAAAAGCATCGTTACTGTATTTGCAAAGTAGGTCGTCTGTTGCCAATTTTTTTTCGAATTTTTATAATGATTTATAATTTTATAATTTATAATGATTTTGACTTCAGATTCGGATAAAGCATCAAAAAAGTAAGTAAAAGTTATAAGATGCACACATGTCCTATCTATTCGGGAATTTGACCAAAATGGTGGTTAAAGTTAAAATTTTGGCTATGTTTCCTATCTATTTCCGATGTTTTCAACACCGTTGAAAATGTTTAAAAAATGTTTCATAAACACGTTAGTTCACATGTGTTTGTTTCGTTGTATACCCATAGACTTCATTTTTGAATCAACTCTTATTGTAACGCAGCGCACCTGCCAGCAATTATCTGCCCTACATCCCCCAGCTCGTCGCGCGAATATAGTATATTATCGGTTCTTCAATATTTAAAGTGCATGGGACCTGCATCATTTGTGAAAAGTGTGTTTTGTCAAATGTTAATTTTCAACACATTTATTAAGGTTGAGTGCCATTGAAAATCGTTCTGCGTGCTGCGCTTATTAAAGCTCTGGTACAGACGATTATATGGAAACAAACAAAAACAAAAACTGAAGAGATCTGTGTACTATACCGTCCTATCACAAGTGAGGATTATAGAGGAAATTGCGTGCTAAAATCTGCAGACCAAAATTTCAGTTTAATTTGCATTTGTCTGTAAGGCTCAAAAATTGGATTTCGATCTTCATTTTTCCAGCCATGCAAGTATAACAACTCATTGCATTATTTCGAATTCTAACGGGGCAGCTTAAGTAGAGAGCTGAGGAGATATTAATTTTCCCCAGTGGAGGGCGAACTTATTATTCTTTGAACTCGTGGGATCCTTGCGGTGTGTAATTGAACAGATAAGCGGTTCGGTTCCTCATCACTCGGGCGACGAAAGGACATTTATATGAAAATGAAAGTGGTGTCATTGCAAAGGAAGGCCTTCTTCGACGAAACCTCTTTATTTTTTTCTTCCTTATTTCGACGGATGTCTCTCCTTATTTCCATCCGAAGGGCTCCGTTTTCGTCGGGATTGCTTTTCCGGCACTCGTCGTCGACCCTTTGCGCCTATTTCCCAGCCTACCGTGGGCAGAACTCATCGTCAATCTAATAAATATGGACTCGAGGAAGCGCAAATAAGATTAAGCATTGATATACTCATTCCAACATTTGAAAAGGGAGGTGGGGAATCTATAAATAAACCATACAAACTAGTGAAAACTGAGAACTTCAATCCTAAAAGAATTTCTTCACAAAGAAGTTTTTCGATTTAAAATAGAATTTTTCATTATAATTTAAATAGTGAGAACTCCTTTTTTTATCAGTTTTTCAACTACCACGTTTAAGTATGCCTCGCATACTTTTGAAATTCTTTTCAGCGTTAATTAGCCGCTCAATTGGGTTAGTAATTGAATAAAGGATGAGAATAATTTAGACCCCAGGAACATCGTCTAGACTACAGTTTGTCTGTAATGGGGCCGAATTGAAAGGTGGAATAAACGGCCTTTGAAATGCGTCCAGACCATCTTGGGAGCCGTGTTCGGAGACCATTCTTCAGCCCCTCTTAATTGAAAAAGGAGATAATGGAGCTGAAATCCTTTCCTTCCTACTTTCTATTTTGGAAATTGATTTTCCTTTCTCCCATTTCCAAACTTTTCCCGCCCGTTTCCCCAACTCTGTTTGATGGAATGAGAATTTCGACGGAGATAAACTCGTTACAAAATTACCAACTAAGGCCAGAATAAAAAAAAAATAATTTCTTTTCGTCATTCTTAAAACTGACCAATTGAATGAATGGTGTTTCGCCAAAAATGACCTTCTAAAATATCATATAGCGTATATGTTCCTATATACCAGGTAATATAACTGGAAGTTGCTATACACAAGTGGTATGAAAATTAGAAACTTATGTAAATTTGTTTTAATCTGTTTTTATGCAAAATAGTTTGAGGTCATGTGATTACACCGCATATTTATTCAAGAAGGAGTTGAGCGAGTCTAATCTCGGAATTGATCAGGATGGAGAAAAAGAAAGACTTAAATTACTTCGAAAAATGACTTATTGTTGGTGCTCGTCTAGCTGGAGCCAAAGAACGAAGCAACTGACTTGGATTCTCGAAAAGTGGAATATCCAGAGTATAATCGTTGGAAAAAATGATACACAGTCTTTGTCTAGAAGAGGTAATACATAGTGGCTCAAAGACAGTCAATCATGAGCGAGAATCGTACGAAGAAACAGGACATCTACTCTGCAGCAATTGACAAATGGCTTTAACCAAGGCTGTTCCCGACCCATATCTGGCAGAACCATACACCGGGAATTAAAATGAATCCAAATCGGTAGTCGCATGCCTATACGAAAATCTCTGATTTTTACAAAAAAACACTAAAGTTCATTTACAGTGGTGCCTGGAACGTCGTGACTGGACATGTGAAGAATAGAAGAAGGTTATGTGGTTTGACAAAGCAATGGATCACGTTGTTCGTACCGACGCTAGACAGCGCGTTTGGCGGGAGCCAGCGCTGGACTTATACGTAAGCAGACTAAGCACATGCTTAGGGCCCCGTTAAACTACGCATGTGAATAGGGACCCCCGAATCCTCAGAAAAACAGGATTTATACTCAGGAAGGTGTGCAGTGCTTAGGGCCCCTAAAGGTACTAGTTCGGCCCTGGCGGGAGCTACATGAAACAATGGCTCCAGCATGTCTTGTCAAACACAACGCAATGTTGTGGTGGTTGTTTTAATGGTATGAAGTTTTTTTCTACCTATATGGAACTGGTCCCCTAATATTTATGAAAGGTGTCGGGTGCCGACCAGAACGATACCAGAACTTTGTTGCCGACCAAGTCCTTATTGCATTGCTTCTTCATGAACGATAATGTTACTGCTCGTCTCGCATGTTTGATTCAGCAGTGATTTACCGAGCACAAAGATGATTCCGTCATTTACCCTAGCCACCCCAGAATCTCATAGTTCTCAATCCCATAGAGCATGTTTGGGACGACATATTCGATAGCAAGATCCTCTTCCAACAAATCTGCTAAGGGAATGGCTGGTGTACGCCTGGTTTTCCACTGATTTATAAGTACTTCAACACATACACACACCGGCCAATGAATTAGAAACCCTCCTTTGGCTGTAATTACAGAACATACGCGGTTTGCCATGGACTCTACAAGGTGTTACAATGCAGATAAGGTAATCGCAGACCATGCATTCGTCAGAGAGACCTTCAAGTCCTGCAGAGTAGACGGAAGCAGATGCCTTCGACGAATGTCTCTTTCCAACATGTCCCAAACATTCTCGATCGGATTCAAATCCGGACTTTGAAATGGCCAAGGCAGATGTTGCAACTCGGTGTCATGTTCAGAAAACCACTCCTGAACAATTCTTGCTCGATGGACAGTAGCATTGTCGTCCATGAAGAACCCGTCACCATTTGGGTACAAATGCACTATTGCAGGATGGACTTGATCTCCAACAGTTTTTTGCTTTCACCCGACTGTCAAGGAATATCAGAGGATCCTTGCCATACCAAAAAACATGGTCCACACCATGACATCTCCTCCTGCAGCTTGAACTGTGTTCACAACACATGAGGGGTCCATCGCTTCGTGGGGCTGCCGCCAAATTCTCTGCCGGCCATCGGCGCAAAACACTGTGTAACATGACTCGTCCGACCACATCATCTTTTTCCAGTCGTCTACTGTCTAGTCACACCGTTCTGCAGGCAAACTTTCCGGTTTGTTGCTGACACCAGGGGCTTCCTCACTGGCATGCGACTTCCCATCCCTATTCGCTTCAACTGTCGGCGCATTGTTCTGGAGGAGATGGGTTGGCGATGGCCCTTCATTGAAGTCTGCCGTCAGTTGCTCCACAGTAGACCTTCGGTTTTGCCGCACAATCCGTCTCAGACGACGTCGGTCCCTGTCTGTGTTGATTGTTTTTGATCCACAATTGTGCCGTTTCGACAACTCTTGTGGATTCCGTTTCCACGTATTGAACACCTTGGTGACCTGACCTTTTGAGATACCGGTCAGTTGTACTGTCCTGGAAATCGTAGCTCCAGCTAGACGGGTTCCCACAATAACTCCTTTTTGGAACTCAGACAGGTCTGCGGTTTTCCCCATTTTGCTCAACTGAGCAGCTGCAGCTTGTTCCTACCCTGTACCTGCAGCTTGGAATGAGCATGTACATCACATGATTACATTCACTTGCATATCACAATCGTTTCTGACCTGTGACCCCGCTTTACATATCAGTACAGTAATTCATCACGGGTTTCTAATTCATAAAATATTAAACAGGTATTTCTAATTCATTGGTTTGCGTGTGTATTATTCTCATTACGAAAATTAAGGTGTGCTATTTATTTTTCCATTCTGAGGGATAAAACTTGTGCTATTCTTCTTTTTTTCCCTTCTGCGTCGAATAAGAAGGTCGTGCTTAAGTGCAACTCTTTACGCGGATGATAACCATTTAGCCATTATGGGTTCAGCAGATCTGGAAAGTAAAAAAAAAAGTTCTTTGTTCTTGAACAGCTTCCAAATGGTGGAGATTTTTTAGTTATTATTTGTAGAGAGGAACTTCATATTCAAACAAGCGCCTTTTTTCCTCGCTTTCTCTCCTATGCACACAAACATATCGGATGCCGTATTTCTCTCTGGATGTTGAACCCTCCCCCGCCGGCTGTTTTCTTATCCCTGGGTCTTTGTTTCTCACTTAATCCTCGATCGATTTGGGAAATTTGTAACTGTGGCTTTTCTTCGATAACAAACGGTCTCACCCATTTTCTGCCTTTCCCCACCATTAAGTCGGCGACATACGAACGCCTTGACTAATGGCCGCGAATTGTGACTGTGTCACTGGAACAAAAAGCCTTATTTTGCGGCCACTGAGCCGTGAGGGAAAGGGGGGATTGTTCTCCTAGTTATTCCCACAATGCCATTTCCCTCAGAAAAAAGTAAGGGAAACATCACCCTTTTTACACTCGCTCTTTATACATTACAGGACTTTTAACTGAGTATGATAATAGTGAAGCGAATTTGGATGTTGTGGGAAAGTAACGTTCACTTTATTAGAAATGCATGTACTGTCCGTGTAAAAGGGCCAGTTATTATTGTTTATTTTTTCTTTAATTTAATTTAATTTAATTTGTTCCGTCATTGATTGACTTGCGAATGCGAAAGAAAGGCATATCAAATAATTTGTGTAGCTATGAATTATCTTCTAGAAAAAACTTTGCTTTATTTAAATCCCTAGCCTGTGAAATTCGACCATTGGAGTTTCAAAGTAATGCTCCACTTGCGCCTTTTTTGTATACTTGTACTGGAAAACGTTATGAAACGATTATGTCCATGTGTTTCACACACACAAAGCTGAATGAAGGCTGTTACAAGGGGTGTTCAAATTTGACGTGGACTTTATTTTTATAAAATCAGGAAACTACAAAAAAAAACAACACACACACATCAGTTATTTCTCAAAGAACTCTCCTTGCTTCTCTACACATTTTTTCCTGCATTCTGGGAGCACCTGGATACCGGTTCTGTAGAAATCTTCAGGCTGATGTCGAAACCATGTCAGGACAGCGTTTTTCACTTCCTCATTGGAGCCGAACCACTGCCCTCCCAAGAACTCTTTCAATGGTCCAAAAAGGTGATAATCGCAAGGGGGCTCTATGGAGGATGTGGTAAGATGTCCCATTTGTGTTCCGTTAGTCTCCATAGCCAGTTTGACTATGTATGGTCTGGCATTGTCTTGCAAAAAACAAACACCACTGGTAAGAAGTCCTGGTCGCTTTTTTCTTAATGCCGGCTTCAGGGAGTCCTCAAAGTGTTACAGTAGTAAGGGTGCATTTATGGTTCGACGTTCTTCCAGAAAATCAACATGAATGATACTCTAAATGTCCCAGAATACAGGCGCCATCACTTTCGTTGCCGATGGTGTAATCTTGAATTTCGTGGGTCGTGGTGAGTCAGTGTGTCGCCACTCCATGCTCGCACGCTTGCTTTCATGTGTATGGTGGTCTCGTCGGTGATCACAACACGCCTTAGAAAGCTATCACCTTCCCTGTTATATCGCTGCAGCAGCATGGAACAGATTTCCACCCGGGTGTTTAGTGATCCTCGGAGAGTTTGCTTAGGGACCCGTCTGGCACAGATCTTGTTGAATTTCAGCCTATCGTAAATGATGGTCTCCACACGGTCAGTGAATATTGAAGCCAATTCTCGGACATAAATCCGCCTGTTGTCTCTTAACAGCTCATTTGTTCGTGCGATGATGCCATCATTGACAGCAGTTGCTGGCCTTGCCTTATGAGGTTCATTTCCGGTGGATTCTCGCCCTCCTTCAAACTTTTGACATAAAGCAAAGAAGAATAATCAAGACAAGCATGACTCGGTGAACTACATGTATCTTTGAAGTCTCTGATGAATTTCAGATTCTTTCACACCATCGTTGTGGAGAAACTTGGTGATTATTCGTTTTTCCACGTCGGTCGACCCATCGCTGTCCGCCATTTTGTTTAAACAAACAATCGGTTATCATGGCAACCGGTGCTGCATTTGCATGACAGGCGGTAGTTACCATCCCAACAATGGAAGTTTAGATTTTTACAACAATGAAATTTACAAAAAATAAAGTCCAGTCAAATTTGAACGCCCCTCGTATTTACCATCTGTAAAGTAGAGCTCGTATGTGGTACTCGAAGAAATTCTACTGTTCCGTAAGGAATGTGCTTACTACTGCTTTGCATACATTTACAAACAAAGACTTGGAATGCTCAGCATTTCATCTTAAATTCACAAAAAGTAGTGAGATATTGGGAACCAACTATTGGCACCACAGCTGAAATTCACAATGCTTACCTTTAGAAAATTTTATGACAATACTTCTGTGAAAGAAGAGCTGCAAGGATCTTCTAGACTGTATTGACCATTTTTGGAGAGACATTATCAGGAAAAATTGTAGATCAAAATCTCTATTAACTGTTATAGTATTCCACGGAGAGTGAAAACTAGAAAGAAGTTTCTCTGTAAATGTTGAATGCCTTATGGAAAATATGAAAAATGAAAACCCTTATTGCTTAGAGAATATTTACTATGCTATAATGGCCGAGTAATAATGGAGATAGTATTCTAAATTGGAGATAACAAAATTACTCGTATATTTCAGAAATACACGTGCGCGTCTTCTGGAGGAAACTGAATGCTCAAAGAGACATTGAAATTACAAAAAAAGAAACGGGTAAATAAAGCCAACGAGGTTGAAGATGTGACGTATCACTACGTGATTAGGTTTTCTGTTCTGCCTCCTTTTAATTTTTTTTGAACTAAAAACTTTGTTCATTATTTTATTGTTGCTGTCTTTTTCATGTTTTCTCAAATACAGAGAAAAAATCATATATGTCTCATGAATTGCAACCCAAGAAATTAAAGATGCTATATAATTCTTTGGACTTATTTGCTTTTCTTGCATATTGTATCTTAAGTGAATAAATTTTCATTATCTTACATTATTGCTTTAATTCACATTCTTTGTTTAGATTTTTTATAAATGTGAATAATTATATGTTTTGGAATACTAAAATCCTATCGGTTAATGCTGTATAAGTACATCAGGGAATTTTTTAGGGATTTTTTGTGGCCATCCTGTTTACATCTTTAAAAGCAAATCTAAATTATTCACATAACTTACAGACTCTGTTGATGTACTGTTTTAGAGCGTTCCATGTGACTTCATTCGTGATGTGGTTCCAACCCGAAATCATTTTCATTCCAAATTCGATTCAGTATGTCCTCTCTACAACTACGGCGTAAACTCGATTTCTCATAAGGAAAAATGTTTGTATGAATCGGGTAGTGGAATGAGACATATGGCAATCGATGGAGCAAAGTTAAATGTTAAGTTTCGTGTATTAATCCCTGAAAATCCTAGCGCTAGAGAGCGTCCATATTGCAGTATAGGCCAAACTGAAATTAATGTGGTAACCTAACCTAACCTGACAGTTTCATTTTCAAACATTTTTGGCATATAAGACTGTCTTCGCTTCATTCACCAGTCCACATCTCTGCGCCAGAAATTGTACTAATTTTGCAGAAAGATTATAATGGTGAAAATACACCGATGAGCCATTACATTAATATGAAATAGGTTCACTTTTAGGCAAAACCACCGCCATGCAGTGAGGCATTAGCACCGACAAGGTGCTTATCACCGACAAGCGCTTATCAGCTGGTTTTCTAGTTCCCATATATGATTTTTGCATAATGAGGTCGTATCCGTCCAACTGTGCATTCGGGTATCTTTCTGTTGGAAATCAGCTTATCCGCACTCGACAATGAACATGATGGACCAGAAAACGTGACACGCTGGATCAGGCAACTTGCTTCCAATCCTCTGTAGTCCAATTACTGTACTCCCTGGCCCAGCAGAGGCGATGGCGTGGCGTAACCACAAGGACTCGCCTGGGGGACATCTATGCAGCCCTACACAGAACGCTGTGCTGAACTTTACGCTGAGACACATTATCTGAGTCACCACTGTTGTAGCTGTTGGTGATTTGGGGTACTGTAGCCCTTCGTTCATAGCGAACAATGCATAATAGTCTTCACTCCCCTCTGGAATCAATGCACCGTGGAGGACGGCGACTCGTCGTTTCTCCATTCGTCCACCACTTTTGATAAGTGCTACAATGACAGCCCACAAACCGTGCCATTTCCGAGATCGACATTACGAGGCCACCACGATTTGTCCTTTTTCGATGTCTGATAAAGCTGCTGCTTTTTCCATACCGCAGCCGAATACACTACATTTAGAAACTCGGTTCACTGACAGTTTATATACCACGTCATATCGTAAAGCTAGAAGGTAGATGCGCATATTGGAACTCTTTCCTAAACTTTTTTGAAATGTTACTGGTGACTTTTTCAAAATACCATTTTACAACTTTTATCTTCTGCTCTCTTGTCAATGATCATCTTTAAATTGAATGTCATTGGGAGAAACTCCGTATATTCAGAAACTTAAATAAATTATCTTAACGATACTATAGTCTGTTCATTTGCTAAACATTAGTCACAGTAATATGTTTAACTCGGTACTAATTGACTGAAACACCCGGTAATTTCGGAATATATTTTTGATAATTTCGTGTTGATATGGTGTCACGTTTAAATTGAGGAGTGGATTTAAAAATGTAGACAGAAGCACTAAGACGATAATTAAGCTAAATAAAATCATTTATTTAATATAATAACTTTCACCAATTACACAAATTGAGTTATGTATGATAGTACTTTCATTCATAAAGAATTATTGCTAATGGGCCATTCCACGTCAGTTCAGGCAGGCATTGGCACTGGCCTCTAGGATATTAATGAAATTTGGTATATACAATTGCCCTAGGAACTTGATAATGAATGCCAAATATTATTTTTTTTTCATTTTTATGGAAGTTACGGACATTTAAAATTTTCGAAATTTGAGTGGGGGCCTTATCTATGAAGTACTGTAATATCGGTTGTATTTTACTTAGAAAGATGTGATTGGTGACATATGAAAGCTCTTTAACTGTAGATTCTACATGAAATTTTTAAAATTGTATTACGCATGCGCAAATATTTGAATTTAATAAAAATATTTTATTTATGCAAATTTCTCAAATGGTGGGTATTTTTTTTAGTTAAAAATTATTAATATCTTACACATACCTTCATAAAAATAATACTAAAAAGTCAAAACTGTGTTTTGCTCCGTTTTGAAGATATTAATTTTTAAAGCTCGAGCTTCAAGCCACAATCGCATGGCTACTCGAGCTTCAGTTCTTCAGATGGACAAGGTATACTAAGAAATATAAATTTTGTGGTAATGTCCGATTGTCTTAAACATTCTACAGCTCTTTTTTATTCCTTTCAATGTGAACTCATTAAGTTTTAAAAGAAAATTCAATAAATGTAGATAAAATGCTAGGGTTGATCGAAAAGAGAAGATACTGGGGTTGAACTTTTTATATTTGTTAACCGATTTTCAAAATTCTTTTTGTGTCTGATACTTACATTTGTCCTCTATGTAATGCACTATTCACTTTTCGACATTATCCCCATCCCTTTCCACGCATTGCACCAACGTGTGTGTGACCACTCGGGTGAACCCGTCGGAGAGGAAGTCCGGGGTTGTTGTCGACACCAGGATTGAATGGGAGCTTTGGACCATCTTCTGCAGCACGATAACGCTAGCCCGCAAACAATCGCCACACACAAGGCGATGAAAAACTGCAGTTCAAAGATGAAAGATCTTGCACCTTGCGACTTTCACCACTTTCCAAAGAAGAAAGAGCACCTTAAGGGACATTCAATCCCTGATGACGAGATAAAAGAGCAGTTGCACGTTGTGAAACACTCTGCTCAATATGGCTGGTGAGATTTGCTGAACTTCAGTTGTGATTTTCTCCTTCAGCTCAGACAAAGTGTGCGGATTGTTTGCATACACTTTACCTTTCAAGGCACCCCAAAGGAAGAAATTGAGAGGGGTGTGGTCCGGCGAGCGTGCAGGCCAGATGCCACCGAGATGATTCGATCGGCAAAGACGTCCTGCAGAAGGTGCATTGATGTGTGCTGTGCGCTACTGCATACTAACTTTTGAATCACCCTGTATAATGAAGCCTGTATCAACTTCAGCTGCCTCTGCAATTCATCTCGTCCTTCAGGATAACTCAGAAGTAACTCTGAAGAATTGTAAAGTAAATATATTTTCTTTATTACTAACAATTCGATATCATAAATGCAAATTTATATTTTCTTACTAAATTATCTTCTTATTTAACAGGTGCTCAATACTTTTCTGACTTCTGAAAAAAAAATCTGAAGTTCTAAGAAACATTTTTCCTATTGATATAATTATTATTGTAATGCTATTATTGATTTTATTTTTCGTGTAATTATAATTAATAATACTATTTATATAAATAATAAAACGTAAATAAATGAATGGTCCCAAGATTACACGCTTTCTCTTCCTTGTACGAGTAGTCTAGTCCCTACTACCTGACTCCCTCAGCTTTAAAAATTAATATCTTCAAAACGGAGCAAAACACAGTTTTGAATTTTTTGTGTTGTTTTTATGAAAGAATATGTAAGATATTAATAATTTTTTAACGAAAAAAAAATACCCACCATTTGAGAAATTTGCATAAATAGAATATTTTTATTAAATTCAAATATTTGCGCATGCGTAATACAATTTTAAAAATTCCATACAGAATCTACAGTTAAAGAGCTTTCATATGTCACCAATTACATCTTTTTAAGTAAAATGCAACCGAAGTTACAGTACTTCATAGATAAGGCCCCCACTCAAATTTCGAAAATTTTAAATGTTCATAACTTCCATAAAAATGAAAAAAACCCAATAGTATTTGGCATTCATTCTAGGACAATTGTATATACCAAATTTCATTAAAATCCGAGAGGTCAATGCCAAAACTATAAAATTTCTGCCTGAATTGACGTGGAATGACCCTAATACAAATGACATTAAATGATTGTACTTTCATTCAAGTGTTCATTAATCGTCGTGGCGAAGCGAAGAACTTATCCGCAACTCTTGTATACATTGGGTGAAGATAACTGAGTAATAGCTGTCCAATAAAAACTCGCTCAGAAGGAGCACCAGCGTTAACTCTGAATATGCAATTGTTAACTCTATAAATAAATCCTTCAATTATTAAGAATTTAAAAAGTTATGTATTACAATATGCAATATCAGGTAAACCCAGTGAGTCAAGCCAAATTGCTCTTATCCAAAGGTAAGTATCCGATAAAATCATTCAAAAAAACCCAAAAAAACAACGACGCAAAAATATTCCCTCCTTCTCTCGAAAATACGCAACCATGCCTTCGAGAACATTTCCAACAAACTGCCGATTACAAATTGTGAGTGTAGTCTCTCTACAATTAATATTCTGTCTTTCTTCATAGAATGCTAATCCACACAATGTTAACCATTGCCATTAAGAAATGCGTTTTGAGCAATACAATTCACTGCTTTTAATTTGCTCAATTCTTTCATTGGCAGGAAATATTTTTGATTCAATTAGAGCTGAAGAATCATCCGGCATAAAATTAAAGCTTCGCTCATCTTGGGAATTCTCTGAGCTGCGCTTCAGATTGTCGGCCGCTTTCCTTGCATTGGCGGGCTTCCTTTTTCTTACCTAAAGCGAATTCCTTGCCGCCAAAGGGAGCGGAAGACGAAGACGATTTGCGAGCATCCTCCGTTTTGTTCGTCTTACTTTTTCTCGTCCTCCTGTCTAGACTCGATCTTCTCGATCTACTTTCTGACGTGTCTTATGTCGCAGGTTTTTTTGTTAAATCCTCCGGAGCGCTCCCACTCGACCGCCATTGCTTATTAGAAGAGTAAAATGTCCGCATCTTGTAAAGAGGAAAACTGACATATGGCCTGATCTTGAATTGCAGGCATGAAATCACCTCGGGGAAAAGTCTTAGCCCTAAGCCACTGAAGCTGTATCATTTTTTTTCTAAAGAGCTGGGAAATCTGCCACGATACGGTCTTACAATAAAAGCGGAAGTTGATCAAAACTTGTGCCCTTTTTTTAGATATTGTATTAACCCGCACTATTGATAAGTTAATGTTTATTCCACTTCCAAATCAGACAAACCATAATATTTCCTCCTACTGAAGAAGAAAAGGAATAAAAGCTAAAGTTGGCATCATTAAATCACCAGCTCAATAAAACGGTTTCAACGAACAAATGGTAGAAAAAATAGTAAAGCAGTTGCTCTCTCTCTCTAGCTCCTATTATCCATTAACTCAGTCGGCAAATAAATCTATTTGATCATTCCACGTAGGATTCAAGAGAACATTCCCTTTTATCTATGGATACGATTTATAACGTCGACGATACATTGCCTACAAATGAAAAGCAATCGAATAAAACCCACATGATCATATTATGTTTTTGAAAAAGTGCTAAAACTAACTTTCTAGATATTCCCCACATACAATATTACTCAGATTAGAAAAGGTTGGCATTTCCATGTAGAACTTTGAACGACCGCAATCAATTAAAGTCATAAATTCAAGTTTAAATGAACTGTTGATGATCGTGGCCTTTCACAATTGATGCCTTCACTGTTACACTTTCTTCAGTATTCCGGATTATGAAAGCCTCGAATCCTTCAACATGTATTCAAATCGAAATCTGTCATGCGACGGGGAATTGGAAACGCTTATAACTTACTACATTTGATATGAATAAGGATGATTTCATTGGGAACCCGGGTTTATTTTTAACAATGTAAAATTTGATGGTCCCAATAAATCCTTAATGCCAACAAGCACAACTGTAATTTCATAATCAAAGTCAACCTTTAGTGCCCTCCAAATGCTTCTTAAACGTTTCACTGAATGCATTTAGATTCTCAAAATCAATTGAAGTCGTCAACCCTTTCAAACGGACTGGGCAAATGAATCTTCATTAGAAGAGAAATGCGGAAAAGACAGCGCTGTTAACCCGATCGGCAAACCTCGGTAATCCGCCCGGACTCAAACCGAGAGCCGTTTCATATCAGAAGTCACTCCTGCCCGGTGTTTTCCTGGAAAATCGTTCGAACGAGAAGCTTTGAACAGTTCGATTTCAAATATTTCAACATGTGAAAATCTGAAATCCCAGCATAACAGGAACTGATACTCTGAATACAGAAGCGCGTTTGTTTGTGATTTGAGCGAGCAATTTGCATTAATTAATCATTACAAAGAAGGATCAAAATGCAGTAATTATAAATGCACGGAAGAGCAATGCCCGCGTTTAAATGACTCATTTCCACATTATCAAACGAGAGTGATATAGGAAAAGCCATTCGCCAAGCACATGAAATATGAAGCTAACAGTTTTATCCTATCCTAAACAGCGAGGCAATTCTCTCTAGAATACATACCACTGAGCGAGGACAAAACAGATAATGGCGATTGGTTTAAAAGTTCTTATTGAAACTCGTCAGTTTAAATTATTTCTTGGAACCCCCCCCCCCCCCCCCATCGTAGAATAGAACAATCCAGGCCAAACTCTCACATAATAAAGACGACATCTCAGGCATTCTATAATCGACGACCATGGATAAAACGACGGGTGTGCTGGCTCTTTCATTACTGTGGTCTTCCAAATGCTATTTCTGATCGGGATCACCGTAGACTGTATAGACACGTATAGACCGAGAAGCAACAATTGCGCAATTTCATATAGCTTTAAAATGGGAACCAGGCCGCCGCTTGCGGTTATGCAGACTATGCACAGCACAATGGCAACTCATAAAGGGGGGCGCTATGTCGCCACAATAATTAATTTAAATATTTTTTCACCACAATCTAAAATAAATATAAAAAAGGGATAACATTTAAATAAAAATAAAAAAAATCAAAGAAGTTATCTGGAACTCAAAACATTGAAAGGGGGTGCTCAAAACAATGATTGAGGGTGCTGGAATTTAATTTGTACAAAGGCGCCACTGATCCAGGCGATGGCCCTGCAAAGAGAGCTTCAAGAAGCACCATCAGTGAACTAACAGTAGAGCGTGTATATTATTAGGCCTTGCATGATATCAAGAAAATGCCAAAAATCTGACTTGTGCTGAAAATGCCAGAAATCTAATCGTAGCTTTAGATTTGTACTGTTCAAGGAAGTTTATTAATTTGGAGGAGCCCTTTCTTGAGACACAATTATTGAAGCTTTATACGCCAGCCCGTACAATAAATAAAGTGATTAGCAAAAAATTGCAAGCGTACTGTTCAATACAATTATTATACCCATAATATCCTAATAACAACAAACCTAAAAATGATTACTGTTGGGGATTAGATCCATGAATTTAAACAGCTCAATTTGCTTTGCTCGAAGAAAAACGTAAATGACGACGACAGATCGCATTTCAATTTAGGATTGAAGTTATCCAATTAAGGTCCATTTTAGTTTCCTCTAAAGTAGCCACAACATTCGTAATCATATCTTTATTTCGGAGATTCATCTCTAGCTGAAACAAATTACGATCAATACTTTGTGTGCTATCGCTGAATAGTGCCATTATAGGTCCACAAAAACATCGATCGCGTCAAATTCGTACAAACCTCATATCGTACGTCAGAATGTTAGAAGGCATTTAGAAACAGAAAGTGTGTTATTTTGTATGTATAGTATTTCAAAATAAAGCACCATTTTAAGAACATTATAAACTTTCTATAGCCGTACTCATTGATTAGGGCATTATTGTTGCTTTAATAATAATAATAATAATAATAATTTTATAATAATAATAATTCAACGAGATTAAGAGCTACCAAAAAACTTGAAACTCTCTTCTACTTTTTTCAAACCAAAAAATCAATCGCAAAAATTTTTCCATTAAGCTAGAGCGGACTCTCGCGAGATGTCTCTTCGCATCATTTTTGAGAATCCACCGCTTCTGATGAGAAGATGATTTCGTGGTCGAATGACAGTCTCTCGATTAAATGCCTTCACAAGTTTTGCTGCTGAAGTCGATTGGAGTGGACTGCTTCCATTTGCTTGGCTTCGATTAGACAATGTCTCTTTGTCTCTCTCTCTCTCTCTCTGTCGCTTTGCCGAGAGCACGTGGTTGTTTCCGCCGACTGATCGATCGACCGCATAAGCGACACCAAATGGTAGTCGGCAACACCGATTCATTCACTGCCAGTGCAAGCCAGAGATAACACTACACTGTTTCTCTCTGTCCGTAGAGAGGGATTTGTTTCTCTTTTAAAATGGCACACGGCAGACCGTGTGGATGCATACACTTACTGTAATTTATATCCTGATTGTTAGATTCGGCATTCTAAGTA
Organism: Rhysida immarginata; assembly: GCA_023313115.1. NCBI lineage: Eukaryota > Metazoa > Arthropoda > Chilopoda > Scolopendromorpha > Scolopendridae > Rhysida > Rhysida immarginata. The sequence goes on along the minus strand of JAHWFO010041953.1, from coordinate 1,566,287 downwards.
CCGCCAGGCATAATTTAGCATCGCAAAAAATAACATTATTTATTTTTTAATTTTATTTTAAGCTGTTGGATTTCTTATACGAAGATTTAAGTACACACAAATAGGTGATCTAACCAAAATTACAACTATAAAGATCATCTTGAAAACCGATAGAGAAAAGCTTACAGAAAGTCGTTTTCTATGTTGCAGGACTAGAATATGAAATTAATTAGAAAAGGGGGGGGGTAAAAATTGAAAATAATAAGAGTGCCGTATATACGCGAATGCTACATGCATGTTTTTATTTTTAAATTTGGAGCCGAAATATTTGCATGCGTGGATTATTCGAGTTGAGTTAGTATTCCTTTATTTCCCGCTAATATACGGCGAAAGAAAAGCTCCGTATCATAGAAGATACTGAGAGTATTGGCATTTGCGCTGCAGGAAGGAAATGTGGTGCGACTGGCGAAGAAACAAAGTTCATCTTCAGTAAACCAACAATAATCGCCGGGCATTTTGTGACCAAAAAGGGCGGTTTCCGGACATTGAAAAAAGACAAAAAAAAAAAAAAAAGGACTTACGATTATATTGATGATAAACTCAATTTGGATGCGAAGTTACTAGCGAAATGTGTTAGATAAAGGCTTTATGTAGGATTCATGTTTTTTAAATAAACTCAAACTACAGCAATATATTTTTTCTCCAGAATTTCCTCTCCTAAAAATAGGGTGCGCAGGTTATTCAATGGCGCGAAGAAATGCACAGCATTTTTAGAGTGCTATAGGGTCGGGACACATTGATATGACCACCTGCTAGTATCCGGAATATCCACCTTTGGCGGCTAGCACAGCAGCTAGTCGACGTGGCAGAGAGTCAATAAGTGCTCGGAAGATGGTTTGCAGGTATCTGGGACCATTCGGCGATCAGTGCATCCCGTAATTCCATCACCGTGCGGGTGGAGGGTCCAGCTTGCGGACATGGCGATCGAGATGGTCCCACAAATGTTCAATGGGGTTGAGGTCCGGGGAGTTTGGTGGCCATGGGAGTAGCTTGAATTCATCCTCATGCTCCTCGAACCAGTCTTGGACAATTTTGGCAGTATGGCAGGGAGCATTGTCCTGTTGAAAGGGGCCTCAGCCTGAGGAAACACTGTTGACACGAAGGGGTGTACCTGGTCTGCGACGTTCGTCAGGTAACGAACAGCATTCAGTGTACTCTCCAGCGGTATCAGTGGACTCAGCCCATACCACGAAAACATCCCCTAAACAGTCACACCTCCCCCACCAACCTGTCGTCTGCCAACGATGGTGTCGGGATGCCTGTTCTCAGATGCTTCCCGGCGAATTCTCCATCGTCCGTCCACTCTGTTCACCAGAAACCGCGACTCGTCAGAGAAAGCAACCCTTTGCCACTCGGCCGAGGTCCAATGGCGATAGTCCATTGCGAATTGGAGGCGTTTTCGACGATGCGCAGGCGTCAACATGGGTGCTGTTGCCATACGCCTGCTCCGGAGCCCCAACCTCAAGAGGGATCGTTGCACTGTCTTGGTACTGACACTCCTAGTGGCCCCGCTGTTCATTTGCTGTGTCAGTTGCTCAACAGTGGCACGCCGATTGGTCTTGGCCCGTGGGCCCCACAGTTACCCCTTCGGTTGCTCGAAACTGTCTGGTTCGTCCAGTCGCGGTACACCTTCACAACGGCTGCCCTAGAGCAGTTCGTTTCTGAAATGCTGCCCCCCTTGGCCCGATAGCCAATGATCATCCCCTTTTGGAGGTCAGACAGGTCACTTGCTCTGCCCATGACGGCGACAATTGCTGTGTTAACGGATGCTGCTACACGTCTGCTATTGTCAGCTTTTAATGATATGCAAAGATTTTTCATCTGCATACCATGGGACGTTCCAACATGTTCGAGGAGAGGTGGTCATATTAATGTGTCCCGACCCTGTATTTCTAGATTGCATAGAAGCATCCTTCTTACTTGTATTAAAATTGTACTCGACCCGTTTCCAATAAACTATGTGTTAAAAAGATTTCCGGCTACCCCACCAAAATCATGGAATTTATGTTTGTGATGTCTAAGGTAATATAATCAGAAACATGACATTTGTGATTTATATTTTGCATTATGGGTCGCTCAACACAGCTTAGTGGGTTTCGACGTGGTACCTAAGATAGTACCTATGCAGCTAGTCTGTATGAAAGATTTCTGTAATTCTGCAAATACTCCGGTGAAGTGTAAGTCACAAGTGGTAAGCTCATTGCAAACGGCGGACGTCACACACGGCTTTGTTTTTATTTCTTTTTGAAAACCATAAGAAGTGGTACCTGAATTAATTTTTTACCATGTACGTTCATTAGTTTTGGAGATAAGCGCTCGATGTGAGACCTACTGTCGGGATTGGGCCATTCCTTAGCAACATACTCAATGTTCACAAAGCATTATGCGTGCTGGAATGGTTTGAGGAAGCAGAAATTGAAGAAATGGACTGGTCTATACAAAGCCCCGATGTAAACAAATGCGGGGTCAACTGGATTGACCAGTTCGGGTTAGACCACATCGTCCAACATCTTTGACTGAACTCATCAACTCTCGGAAGAAATTTCAGAAGCTATGCACCAAAACTTAGTGGAAAATCTTTTTCGTGGCCATAATAAAAGCGAAGGAGGTCAACACTATAATCACTTTCGTAAAATTAGGTTGCAGTGCACACAATACAGGTGTTCGGCCACTTTGATCCCATAGTTTATGTGGCTTCAATTATTCACCGTAAGGAACCATTTTCTATTAGAAAGCAATTACAGAATACGTACAAAGGATGAGAAGTAGTTTTCAAAATAAAATAAAATAAAATAAAAACAAAGCCCGCCGTTTCCATTCGCTAGAAACTGCCGAAAACATTAAAAGAGTGAGTAATAAAGAATGTCGAAGGTAGAGGATGAGGGCTTGCAACCACGTCTTCTCGAATATTCATCATGTGCTTTGCCTTTTCTGCCAAGTGTTTTTCATTCACCACCCTCACACATTCCATAACCCTCCCACCCCCCGTCCTTTCATATTTTTAATTGCTCGGAAATAAAACGATGTGGGAAGGAAAGAAGAGGAGCTTCGTTCTCACTAAATACTTTGTTTCACTTATTTTTAATCCTCCCCCCTCCCTTCCCACTCAGTGTACATTTTTTTATCACACGCCTTCGAATTCCTTGAGCTTTCTTTATTTTTCACGGAATTGTAATCTTAATTAAATTTAAGCAGTGAAGAGGGAATGGGGAAAAAATTCTCGAAGACTTACGTGGTAAAACTGAAAAATGCATTTATCCAGGCGTTTCGAGGTCCTCAAGTTCACCGCAAAAAAGTGAAATGAAGTGGCCTTTTTAACATAACTTCAACGAATAAAAAAAAGAATACAAATAAATAAATTTAAAATTAACCATTTTATATCGCTCAAACTTTTAACAACATCTTAAAATATTACAAATAAAAATTTTTTTCAACTAGGACAATCCCATTTGAATCGAAAGTAAGTCCAAAAAAATCTTTCGAAAAGGTCTTCTCCTTGGACTTTGATTCAAATAGGAATCTCCTAGGCGAACTGAAAAAATTAATTATTTTTAATATTTTTAAGAAGTTGTTAAAAGGTTTTGAGCGATATGAAATGGTTAATTTTAAATTTATTGCCATTCTTTTTCTTCGTTGAGGGTTTGTTATAAAAGGTTTCATTATTAAGAAATTAAAATTAACGTTCCTCTTCAACATGTTAATTTATGTTGAAAAAAGGGGCATAATCGATAAAAAGTGGCTTCGCCTTCATTTTTGTTTCTTTCGTGTCAACTTATGGAAAGGTTGACAAACGAGATAACCAAAAAAGTTTTGTCGCTTTTGCAAATGAAACATCAAGACGCTGTAGATGTATGGCAAAATAGTCACTTTGTTCGATAACTTTTCCTAACGTACAAGCTCATATATACCTTGTTGGTAAAATGTCTTGTCTTTAGAGACAAAATTAAAAAACAAAAAGCAATAACTATCTATCTCAGATTTAATCTCTGTACCATCACGGAATTGTCTCGGTCGCATGTAGATGTCCAGAACATGGAACATATAATAATTATTTGGCGAAATATGTGGGAAATAAGGTGGATGCTGCAGCATTTCCCATTCCAAAGCGGTAATCTCATTATGGGTCCTTTTCACATTGTGTGTGTCTAACATTTGTCCTTCAAGAACCGCACCTTTTCACTTTTCTTGCTTGCTGTGCTTGCTGTTTGCGATGCAAGGAAACCTGCACACGTTAAAGTTGCCGAGTGTAGACCACAGCCATAATGGTTTGCCCTTGTGGAAAGATCTCTGGTGCACAGTACCAGCTGTATTCACCAGATCGCGTTCGGTCGTTCGGCGATTCGCTACCGGAATGGAGTTTTTGGAACTATCTTTGCGCGGTACTGTTCATTACTGCACCGAAAAAATTATGGACCAACCTATTAAAATTACGCACTTAAATACAGAGATTCGGATATAGTAGCTATCAATGTTTAACGAAAAACTCAACTTTCTATGATCAAAATCTAAATAGTTGCGATGCCCAGTTCTTATTTTTCAAGTCCGCTTATCCATTAGGGTCGTGGGGGCAGAAGCTACTGAAGGAGCTCCAGTAATTGCGACCTTCCGCTATCAGGCATATGTCATTAATGGTAATACCCAAGCGATTCGAACCCAGATTCTCCATGTAGTCTAGCCACCTGGTCCTAGGCCGACCACTTGGTCTCTTAATTACCGGCCTGGAAAAAAGCAACTGCTTATAGACTTTCTGACTCTAATAGACACTATCGTTTGTGTTAAGCGCAAACGAAGCTGACCGAACCGCATGAATTCCTAGAATGCATTATAGCCTAAAATGCAACTTAAAGGATGGCAGCAACAGTTATCAGACGATAATCTTCTCGTCTCATTGCGGAAAAGAGACAATCTCCAGTTGATTGGTTAGTAGCGTTACGTAATGCTCAAAGACATTCAGAAATGGCGCTACATGATAATGCGAGTAAACACCAGAAGCGGTTTACACAATGCTATTGATACAACAATGTCAAGTTAGAGTGAAAATTCTGTAGGAAGACCCATTTGCGGTCTCCGTATCAAGTTGCCATATTAAGATCAAAGTTTGCATTTGTAGCAGGCACTGTGGGGATACTTGCAGATTTAACCGCTGGAGGGCATTTATAACGAAAACATGGCGTTTACGACTTCCTCCTTTTCCTGACTTAGCCCATGTGATATTTTTCTTATGGAGTTATGTCAAAATCATCACACGATACTACATCTTCCATGATTTAATCTAGCTTCATGATATTGGTTTAATCTAGCTTCGAAACTGGAACACTCATTTGGAGTCGCTGGCATCGACCGTCAGATGATTACTAGAGAAATTCTTTATCAGTCTGTATGAGCGTTTCCACTATGTCTATCATGGTTAGTGTTCTGTCAACTTTCGCATTTCCGGAGGGATTTAGAATCATCTCATATATAATTTTTTTTTTATCAAAATGACACCAAAATATTAAAAATGTTTTTATTAAAAACCCAATTCTCTCAAAAATATTCTTTACCTCAAAAATAATTTCTTTTAAAATTAAAACTTTTCAAAAATAAATTACCCAAATTGTCATTCTAAAACTTCTAGATAATTAAAAGACGTATTGGGATAAGTAATTAGTTTATTATATATTTGAGAGAATTAATTCTTCAAATATTTGATCTATTATTAATGTATTGTTGATTTATTGCGTGCATTTAGAAGCGGGAATTGGAATCGAATTATTAAAAAAAATTTGTTACGAATCGTATTCAGAGCAATATTAGTCTCCCCTTCGAACAATGGTGGCCGAAAGCAAGCGTAAGTGGGGAGGGGAGGAATATTTACAGCTGTTCATTGACTTTTATTTGATTATTGCTTTGGTTCAGTGAATGGATGTGTTCGATAGACAAATTTAAAAAACAGAAATGCTCTCTCCCGAATGAGCTGAGCTAAAATTACCCGTCTGTCATGATGACGAAGAAGGAGAGAGAGAGAGAGAGAGAGAGAATGGAGAAGAGGGGGATGGGGAGAATGAAAGCATTGTATTTAATGTCGTAATGATAACTGTAGATTATTCGTGCTTGCCATTGAACATAATGGAGATAACAAGCTAATTTCCGATCGTTGGATGTAGCCCTATCAATAATTTGACAATTATCAAAAGATAACCAAAGTTTATTGGCTCTGGCGAATGGAGCGTTTCACCTATGGAGCAGTCGCTTTGTAGATCGGACGTGATGGGTGTTTTATGACCCCAGCTGACCTCCTGGACATGAGACCTTTCGACCTTTTATCAACGGAGGCTGAAAACAGGGAAACCGAACCGTGATAACGTTCGCCAATTGCCTTTCATTCAATTTTGGAAACAAATAGAATGACAAGCCGAATTGTCTGGCTATCCGTTGTGAAAATTTTACCATTTGGCGACGGCGCCATTGCGACAATATCCATTTACGGGAGGAGTTAAAAGTCACTGCCGCTTAATGCAGTTAGGGTTAGTTAAAAGCACGCGTCTAGGAGCCGTTCATTTGATGTTGTTGTCTTTTGATCGTATTTTTATGACAGGATTTAGCGGTTCTTCTGTTTTTAACGTTGCTCATCTGAATTTTAAAACGTAGCATGCCCGTATCTGTTGTCTAAGCTGTAACGATTTTTAATTGATTAACTATTACCGAATTATAAATAGTTAATGGTTTAATTAAATATGATTTTATTTCTAAAATTAATTTTTTTTCCTATTTAAAATTAACTCTCAACATGGAGTACTTGGTTCATTAGTTTGCAAAACGCTCGTCTAGATTCATTCCATTAGTTGTGTTAAATTCAGAGTACCATTTTCAACTACCAGGGATAAAAAATTGTCGCTGTAAAATATGCAGACTTGAACTTGGCCTTCCCTTGTAATACTTTTATATTTAATATGATGATTCAGGTTCATTAAAACCTCCGCCTTCGCATTGGCTTTACTGCAACATGCTTCGTTTTCTTAAGAGTGGCATATCATTCCTTCCACTTACAGCATGCTTGTAACGACTCAAAATTAATTAATGAGTTTGTGTAGCAAATTATTTCTGCATGTATTTAAGTTTTGCTATTTCTATTCATTATACTGGCTAGCTATTGCGTAGCGCCGTCACAATTAGAAAATAATAATTATTAATGATAATAGCATTAGAGAAAGGCCCCATGTTGCCTCCCCTCCCCTCAAAAGGCCAAAAATATCTAAACAAGAAGTATTCAAAGCTTTCATACTAAAAACACGAGATAACTTTGTGGCCGGATCTATCTGCTCAGGTTTAGATTTGAGATTAGGAAAGGACAAAGTGAGGCCTGTGCAACTGACTAGCCGAGAGTAACGAAAGTCAATATGCGTCAAAAGATCAGGAGCATTGAAAGGATGTTATCCTCCATAAATATGTTAACCCGTTCGGTCACCTTGGCAACATATGTTTCCAATTTGTGTCGTGGACGTGTATCTTGTCAAAGTTGCAGTGTTTGTTTTGTTTTGTAAAATTTCATACCAAGTAAATGACATGAATAAAATCTGTTGATTTTCTAAAAATATATATATTTCGATAAGAAATGTATCCATGTATGTAAAAAAGTTAAAAAAAATTTAATTAATAAAAAACTGCTGGTTATGTTTAATATAAAGGTATCAATATAATAAATATAAAAAAAAATTACAACCGAATTTAAGGTCTGTGTCCGAAGGGGTTACAGATAGACCTAAAAATCTGTAGATCGCAGGTTATTAGCCTTGTAAATTCATTTTGATAACAATTTCCGAAATTTAGAATGAATACTGTGGGGAAGTTTATTAAGCGAGCAGTATTAAAATCTTACAATTATTAGATAAATTATATAATTAAAAAAATTTTTCGGTTTATAAGTTTGTCCGCGATAAATCTGAGATCGCCAGCTCAAATCCAGGCATGAATGGCGTATATATTTTTCGTTTTTATGTTTTTATCGTAACCTGATATGTGATATTTTCCTGCATTTTGAGTCTCTATTACTTTCCCTTTAACTTACATACTTAAGTTTCAACGAGTATTAAAAAATTTGTAGCTCTCTCTCTTTATTGATGAAAATAGGAAAGAAAATTTCACAATCTGGATTCAAACCAGAAACCTTCAGCTCATCGCGCTGATGCGCTAACCAATTTCACCACTAGGGACGGGGAAGCATTTCTACAATGAACTAACTCAACAATGATCTCGTACAAGTAATAAGACCCGATTTCAGAAGTTTACTCTGTGCATATCAGAGCAAATATAGGTCAAGTCAAAATGATGGACCTGATTTCAGACATTGATTTTGTGATGTCTAATGAACATATGGTATTGTTAGACATGTGCTACGAAAGGTAAACGCTGAAAGTTTACTTCAAACGCATCATATCCCATCACATCACCATCTATGTGAGCGCCTTGCGTAACCCTAAACACATCAAGCCGATATGCCATCTCTTGCCAAAGCTTTCGTAGCATGTCGCGGTCAATATCAGCAATGCCTGCAGTGGTGTGGGCACGCAGGTCATCTAATGTTGACAGTGGTGGTACGTACACATGATCCTTTACAAACCCCCACAGAAAGAAATCATATAGGGTCAAGCACACAAAACGATCTCTCTTCTCCAGTCAACGCCATTTTCTTTAACCGCTCGCTGCTAACCCTTAGCGGTAGAAAGTGAAAACACTGCGTGGAAACTAAACTGTGAAACTAAACTGCGTAACCTTTCGAAGCACATGTCTCACATACGATACGTTCATTAGACATCACAGAATCAATGCCTGAAATCGGGTCCATCATTTTGACTTGCCCTGTATTTACTTTGAATTACAGTCTAAAATATAATTATACAGAATGGATGACAATATTAAAAATAATATTGGCAATTTTGTTAAAGTCAAATAATGCCTATTTGCTGAATTAAATAAACTGATCATTATTTTTCTAAGAATTATAGTATTCAATTTTCTATTTACCTCAATATTGAATACACGAACTTATTAGAGTAATAATTTTGGATGGTGGATACATTCAAATAAACAAGGAATTTATTTTTCTAAACAGGAATGAACTAGTGTATATAAATTCTGGAATGGACGGAACTATATATGACGGAATAATATTAAATCATTCGAAGAAATCGCTGGGTTTTTATGTTCTAAAAGAGTAGCTAAATCAAAGAGATAAAAATTAAACAACAAAGGTTCTAAAGGTTAACCCTGAGTACGTCAATACCGATTAACCTGTAATATTTGCGTCCATTTCTTGATATGATAAAAAACGTGCGATCTGATAACATAGATTTTAACCAAGTCAGTCAGATAGTATCCACCCCCACCGCTAATTTTTATTTTGAAAATTAGTAAAAGTTGATTCTCCAGGAGTAAAACCGTGTTGAAACGGTGGCGCTGTTTGATCAGAAATATTTCAATTTTTTTTATACATTAATAATATTAAATAATAATAATAATAATAATAATAATAATAATAATAATAATAATAAT